>JAOWBL010000464.1:15000-56373 GCA_028564865.1 Zenarchopterus dispar | reverse complement strand
GCCGCATCGTTGTATAAGCCGCAGGGTTCAAAGCGTGGGGAAAAAGTAGCGGCTTATAGTCCGGAAAATACGGTAATTATTTTCGTCTCTGACTGGATTTTGAACTAGATTTAAAATTCACCAATAGATGCAGAATAAGCTACCTGTGGACACCATCAGATAATCATGCAACCAGTCACTTGTTGATCAAATTTATCTTTAGTAATTCTGCAGACCCACTGCGATTTCTTTGGTACGTTCTGTACCAGTAGAAATGGCTGTACACTTTTTTCTTATACAACTCTTGACTTTTAATATTTTTCTTATAAATTTATGACTTAAATGTCATAATATGACTAAGTTGGTTTTTTTTTTAATTATTGCAGATTAAATGATGACTTATTCTCAAAACAATGCTTTCTCAAACTATTCATTCTCACAATATTATGACTTCTTGAAAAATTGTGATTTTTTTTTTTTTTTTTTTTTTTTTTTCCCCCCCATTAAATTTTTAGAAGACAAACATTTTCCAGCAGGGAGAATAGAACATATCCTCCTCAGAGGCAGCTTCCAATCAATCTCTCCTCCCCGTTTGCAAACTGCCCAGCCAATGCCACTCTGCTTTAGATGGCTTGGACAGAGTAAAAAGGGGGGAGAAGTGAAATAGACGTTTCTGCTACGGGGTTAGTAAGACGGACAAAGCACAAAAACTTTCATTCCAAAACATCTGCACAACATTCAATTTGTCATACTTTGTTTATAAAAACACTTTTCATATTCTGGATCGTGGCCACCTTACTAAAGAAAGATGTGCAGTGTAAACCCCTTCCTTCATATAGTCTGAACTTGGTTGTGCACGACACAAGTCCGTCCAATGTTTGGAATTGGGACCATCTCCAATTTTCCACTGGTATGCATATGGTGGAGTGGTAGGACTATACTTCAGCATTCCACTACACTTATCTTTGTCTCATATCAGTGAATTCTGTTTTAGTCTTGATGTTTCACAATGTTCCAACATTTTTTGGAAAAGGGGTTTGTTTTGTATGGACTGAAAGTTCTGTTGTTTTCATTTAGAGACCTGAGCACAGACAACCTGCGCTTCCTCAGCAGCCGGCAGGCATTGGCTGACCTGGCACACTTCCGTACGGTAATGGGTGAAAGCCGAGGACTGGACAACAAGAAGTGGGTGGCGTTCGGTGGCTCATACCCAGGCTCTCTGGCTGCCTGGTTCAGGCTCAAGTACCCACACCTGGTGCATGCCTCAGTGGCCACTAGTGCACCTGTGCACTCTGCTGTAAACTTTCCAGGTGTGCAGAGACATTGCATGACAGAAACACACACACACACACAAGACATCTGTGGAAAAATATTGTTTTTGGGATTTGTTTCCCCTGGTATCTGGACAGAGATATCAGGGAAGACAAATACAGATATTCGTATTTGCGTGAAGCAGGACATTAAACTCCTTATAAGAGTACCTAACAGATGACGCGTGGGGGGGATTCATTCTCTGCTTGTGCTGTGTTTGGCTCAGCCACTATTTTCTTTCGGAAGGTTGTGGACTGGAATTGAGGTCAGAGCAGCTTTGAACGCAAACCAAGGCTGTTCCACCTGCACACTTGTGCTATCTTGACACTATCGCACACATTGCGTTCACATTCCTTTTGACCTAAGGAAAGCACTGAGACAAAACAGAACCGCGAACATTATGCACTTATGCCAAGTTCTTTTTCTTTTTCTTTTTTTACCTAGAATTATTGTTTCCCAAAAACAGCACTGCAGTCGGCAGTATTGCCAGTAAAAGGCTGGCCCTCACTTGTGAGGAGAAATATGCTGAGCTTTTTTGAATGAGGAGTTTCTCCATTTTTAAGCTTTTTTTTTTTTTTACATTTCACTCTCACTCAGAAACCCTTTTTAAATCAATTGTCTTTCAAGCATTTAACCAGAGCTCGGTTCATATTGTGCTTTGAAGACGAGTTTGGGGGGAGGGGGCATTATTGTGTGGGTTCTTTTTTTTTCTTTTTTTTTTTTAATAGCATCTTTTGGTTTAAGGGTCCACCCTCCCTCCACCTCTCTTTTGCCAGAGTACTTGGAGGTTGTATGGCGTTCGCTGGCCTCAGAGAATGCAGAGTGCCCCTGGCTGGTGAAAAAGGCCTCAGATGCCCTTGTAGAACGCCTGAAAGACCCCAAGACCTACGACAACATCACCAAAGACTTCAAGTACAGTACATCCACACTTTGGAGCTGTTCCATTGTCATCTGGCTGTATTTTGTGGAGTTTGATCTAACAAGCTAGAACGATATTAGACTGTTTTTAAGTCCAAAAAACGTCATCCTGAAAAGCAGGTAACATAGCATTTCACTTCTTAGCAGTAGGAAAAACCCCTGATTACAATATTCGCCCCAGTGTTTGATTCATTAGGATACATTTTGTTGCTACTTTGAGTGTTCAGAGTTGAATTTTAAGTTGATCACACAATGTATTTTCAGATGTATGTGTCCAGGTTGAACTAGTCACGTCTTTTTATTCTTGTTAGATGGAGAAATTTATGCTTCATTCAAGAGCCTATCTCAGATGTTAAAAGATGTGAAAGGGAGGGTATATCCTGGGTGGGACACCAGTCTAACACAGGGCCACATGGAGGCAACCAGACAAACAACCTTGCTCCTTTCTGCTAAGGATAATATTGAATCACTAATCCAAACAAAGATTCATGTTTATGGACTATGTGGAGAACTCGCGTGCAGAGTGTGCGAACTGTAGTTAATCAGAGATTGAAGTGTTATTTCCACACATGACTCATTTTTGTTAAGTTCATCTTTTTTAACTCTATCTCTCAGAGGTCCCAGTGGATGATTTTAAAGTTAGATCATCTAAACGATGCTGATTATTATTGAAAGAAGAGTTCTTTTGTACTTGGTCTCCCTTTATTTCTTCTTTTTGTAAATAGTGGTTTTGTGCCATTTTTTTTTATTTCCATTGTTTTCACTTGCAACCATGAAGTCATTCTCAGCATGCTTGTCATGTCTGCACTCACTGTGGCTGTCTGATGTTCTTTTTATGAGTAGTTACTGTGAGGTCAAGTAGTATGATGAATAAGCAGAGTTAAATGGCTTCTGTAATGCTGCGGTTAGACTTGTCATGGAGACAGAAGAAAACTGCTCTGACCACAGTGGACATCTTTTATTTCAGCTTCTTGCACAGGATGCAGACATGTTCTCATGCAGGCACAAACACACATGTCCAAGGTGGTTCAGAGGCCTGTAAAACTTCCAAGCCACAGGGCATAAGGGAAATGCAGAATTCGCATCAAAGATGTCATCATTTATAGACACGCAGTGTTTAAGAAAAGTGTCACATTATCAGTACGTTGGTGAAGGTCTGGCCTGCAGGCAGACCAGTTTAGCACCTAGACTCTTCTACTACGGAGCTGTGCTTTTGTAATAAAGTATGTGGTTTAGTATCTTCTTCCTGCATGGCATTCCATTTTACCTTTAAAAGTATATATATACATTTCAGCATAGATATTTCCTTTTACAGATGTTCAAGCTTCCCTTCCATAGACACTACTGCACCCATACCATCAGATTTTCAGAGTTGACTAGCGTAATGGCCTCTTGTCTTTAGTCCAGAGGATGCTGAATCCATGGCTTCTGAAAAGAATATTACATTTAATTAATCTGACCACAGGGCAGTTTTCCAGTTTGCTTCTATACATGTTAAATATACTTTGATCCAGAGAAGATGGCAGTGTTTCCCGGTACTGTTCACATGGCTTAATTTTCGACTGACAGAGTTGAAACCTGCATCTGTGGACAGATGCAAAGCACAGTGAACTCTATTCTTAAACTGTGATTTCCAAAAGTGTTTTAGTCCTTAAAATGGTTTCTATACAGCACCTTGCATGTTTTTTTTTAAAGTTGGACTTATAGTTTGACAAAAGAGAGAGAACACACAAAAAAAATCAGAAAAAGGGAGAGCTGCAAAATGCTTACCGTTCTCCCTTGTCCCCCAATATTCCCATCACTTTTTCTCCTTCCCTACCTTCTCGTCCTTACCCACCCCCATTCTTCCTCTCCTTTCTTTTCCTTCACCTCTTATTTTTCTTAACCCCCCACCCCTCTCCCCCTTCCAGTTTGTGCTCCAGACTGCAAATCCAGACAGAAATGGACTCTGCCTATTTCCTGGAAATGCTGGCTGGCAACTTCATGGATGTGGTCCAGTACAATGAAGACAACAGAGGGTTTGAGGTAAGGAAAGAAGAAAAAACAAGAGAGATTGAAGTCACTTTTGTATTGTGGGTAAACAATACCCGACACCAGAGTTCAGGCTTATGAAGTGTTTGTTTTAATGCTGAAACCTACTGCATATATACATTAGCACAGTTCTGATAAGACGTGTAAACACCAGATGAGCCCGTTGTGCTTTGACAGGGATTTCATATGAACCTGCTTTCAGACATGCACTGCTGTCAAGTAATGGCCACGTCATCTCTGAATGACCTCATGGTGCTTTTTCCTAAATGTTGTTACCATCATTCTGATGTCTGAGTTGGATCTAGTAATAAACTTGTGTTCCTTTGAACACAGTGCAAGATTTAATGTGACTGCTGCCCTTCAGACATGCAGGCATATAACAGTTGATTTGTTTCACAAATGACTGGTTCTTTGGAGGAATTGTTACAATCCTGTTCAGTTTTACATGGTTAAACCTTAAGATAACACATAATTAATCATTTGTGCAGCATCTCTACCCATATGATCTGAAATCCTTAGAGAGGTGCTAGAGATTAAAATGTCTCCTTGAAATGCCTCATACTGCAGTCCTGATATTTCTGCAGTGTTCCCATCAGCACTCCACACGGTGATTAAACGGTTTCTTCCCTTAACCTTCCACCTCCTTCTTTCCATTTTGATCCTGTTCTACATCTTCTGGCTGTCTGGATTTGGGGTCTCATTACAGACGTAACTTGGGCATTTGAACCACAAATGCCCAAGACTACCACATGTTTGGAGGGGGGGGGGGGGCATGGATGGCTTATTGATGATCTATATATATATATATATATATATATATATATATACACACACACACACATATACATTTTTTAAAAGAATTTTATGGCTGACATATCCTGACTTCATTGCTTCTGCAGCTGGGTTAAAGAAGGGACTGCAGTACTTGTCAGGGATGCATAGGTCCAGCAGCATGTGTTCATTGACATGTTGCTGAGGAAGAGTAGATCTCCATCCCAGATATTAAATGATTAGCTGTTAAACTAGTACCTGCAAAGAGTTGGCTTGTTACTTTGATTGTGGTGGATATTTCCACATCAGCTGCTATCTGATTGTAATGTTATCGGCTCTTTTATTTCAAAACCACAAACAGGCCGTTGTGAAAGATTGCGTTAACACTTTTACAGAAGAAGCAGAAACTCGCCCATCCTTTCAGTAGGTCTGTCCCTTTCAGGTCAATGATACTGTCACATTTTAGCAGCCAGTTTTTGATCTTCAGCTTTCAGCTTGAGCCAGCCAGAGAGATCATAAAGGTTGTAGGGGTTTGCTTTGTATTAAGGTGACCTGTAGGTGCTTCATAAAGTTGTATCTTAATTCCTTAATAAGCTTACTTTGAGTCAGTCAGCATAGCCAGTTGACATGCCTTCCATCCTCTTGAACCCTTCCAGGGATGCCAACATTTTTACTAGCAGCTCAACACAAAGGATGGAGCTCTGAAAGGCCTCAGAATCTCCTGCTTTCAAAGCAGGGGTGTTGAGGATTGCAGAAACCTAACTTTGTGCCAGCTGATGGGGCTGCCCACTCTATTCCTTTAATGTGTTTTAACATTTTTTCAGGTGTTGGCTTTTATTTTTTAACATGTTGGCTTTTATTTTCAGAAAACATGGATGTGTCTGCGATACCCTGGATTGTGGATCTCATTGACTTGAGTTTGAAATGGATAGTGGTTAACAGGCCAGCAGCACTCTAGGGGACTGTACTTTGATTTTGTTTGGTCTCACTTGGTACGGCTCAGACCTCCAGTATGACTCAGGGTGATGTTGTGTCCAGAAACACTAGGGTGACTGTGTGCTGTTCTTGGATTTGTTAGAGGTGGCCAGGAGGCTGAACGCAGAAAAGTTGGGAACTTCTTTGTGGCATAGTGTGGAAATAATCACCTCATTTTGAATGTGAATGACAGGGTATTGTGGCTTTTATGAGACCAGAAAAGGCCAACAATATTTTCTGTCCCCTCGTGGGGAAAGAGGTGGAGATGTTTATCCATTCTGCTACTAGTCAGCTTCAGTTTTGCATCAGTCATTAAGTTTGTTCTCCAAGTAAATTGGACTGTGCTTGAGGAAGAAATTGCATATTTCCTATAAATTTGTGGTGGGGAGTTGCTGTTTGTTTGCAGTCATCTGTTTGGACAGCAGCATCCAAGTCAGTGACTCCAAGAAACTGAGCAGATGAATAAAGAAGATTGGCTCTGTGCTGGGAACTGCCCTGAGGGTAATTCTGAAGGCAGAATGTTGAAATTTTGTTTTGTCCAAACTTGTGCAAGGTAGTCTTTCATTTTTGTCATACTGATAAAAAACAAATGAATAATAATGAATGTTCCTTAAGATATTTTCCGAATGTTTCATCTTTAAGTTGTTTAGAGGTCGGTTTATATTCCACTCCCAGAACCATTCACAGTAACAGAGCTGTGTGGTTTTTGGGATTCAGTTTTACATTTTTTTCCCCCCTTTTCTCAAGTGGTACTTTTTTTTTTTCCTTTACCATTATCTTCTCTTCCTCCTCTTCCTCCTTATTTCATCTCCTCTCTGCGCCCACCTCTACCCCCAACGAGACGTGAGTCTGGTTACCAATAAGCTGATGTGAAAATGTAACAAAAGACTCTTTGGTCTCTCCGGTTTCCTGTCGCCCCAAGCTAAAGGGTTGCTTGTAAAAGAGCTAAGAGGAGCAGTGAGCCACAGAGTCCGTTGCACTAGCAGACAAACACAGCCAACAGCTGTCTGACTGACACAAAGGGTGGATAAAAACCAACATACCAAGTGTGAGGTACCGCTGAGGAATTAGTGAGGCCGAGAAGTGAGGTGTAACTCAATCAGTAGAGTCATAGCAGTGGCTTCACAGTTGAGGGGTTATCAATGGGGTCCTTTCTAAAACACTGCAGCATATTATATAACACCAGAGCGTATAGAATCAGACTCAAGACTGACCTTGTTCCAGAGTGATGGTAAGAAAACCAATGAATGAAGTGATGCCTTCATTATGCCTTGTAGCAACCATACAAGCCTGTAGGGGCGATATTATAATCTACAGTAACTGCAGTTGTACAGGACTGCCGACTACCTGTATGCACTTAATGACCAGGTTTTTCTTGTAATGGATCTTTTTCTTCCCTAATGATGTTGGAATATTCCACAGTGACAGTAGGAAGATTCAGTGGACTCGGACTGTGAAAAAGTGCTTCAAGGAGGACAAGACATCATTTTCTTGCATGGCCTGACCTCCACATAGACCCTAAGCCCGTTTTGTCCTTTAAATGTGATAATAACAAGTTGAAGCAACTCTAGATGGAAATGAATGTTGAGACTGTTAGCTTATCAAAACAATGCCACAGTAAGTGCATGCTGTAATCAAAGCTAAAAATGGAGCAATAAAATGGTGATATGTATTTTTATATTTTTTTCTGGTTAGTTAATTACACAAAATACTAAGCAGTTTAAGTTTCTGGGAACTCAGGCAAGCTGAGATGTTTTGGTGTCTTGCTCATTATAGTACCAACTATTGTGTAAATGGCATGCTGCCATGCTGAGCAGCCTGGTTAACTATCTCATGTTTTTAAAAGTAAAATGTATTAAATGACAAGGAGCAAATAACTGGCTTTATTTTCCCTTCTCTTAGTATGCCACTCTTGTCATTATAGGGTGTGTTGGGCACCAACATAACCATCAAGGTGTTGTGTGGCGTGATGGCTGACGCCTCACTGGGAGATCCTTATGCGCGATATGCTGCTGTGGCCCGCCTCATGATGGACACTTTCTCTGTCAAATGCCTGGACAGCAGCTTTAACAATTATACCAGAGACATGACCAATGCCTCCTGGAATGGGCCAGCTGCAGGAGGAGGTAGGTATTAACTATTCTGGTTTTGGGAGGTGATATTTTGTTTGTAAATAGTTTTGAGTAACATTTTTAAAAATGTCCAAACCCATTATTCTAGACTGACCTGTATTTTTAAGCCACTTTTGTTCTTCAGTTTTTAAGTAGCATGATTAGGTTCTTACATCAGGGATGAAATAAAATGTCATGAAACTTTTCCACGCAAACCAGAGTACTGAGCACATTAAGATTTCATGCAGCCACAGATGCGTTTCTGGAATGTGGCTTGGTTGGCACGGTAAATTAACCTATGGGTGTAACCAAAAGACTTTTTCAGGAAAGGTAAAAATAACTTGCATCATTCCTCCATGTAAGAAATGCTAAATAAATCCAAGGACATTGTTTTCTTTAAACTTGGACGCTATTGAATGGAAGCATGTGAATAGTGCAGTCAATATAGGACACAAGTGCAATCCTAATTTACTCATGTGCTATAAATATGAGCTTGGCTTATTTTCATTAAAACATTTCCAGGCAGTTTTTTTTTTTTTCCTTGTGTGTCTTACCTTTAACTTCTATTCTTCTTCACTATTTATACTGTAAATCTATTTTGGTAATACTGAGAGGATATTTTATAGTTTGTAAATGCCAAATAGTTTTATTATTTTTTATAATTCTTACGGACTTTGCAACGTACAGCAGCAGCTGTTGTAAATCCATCTCGCTCTCAAGGCACAATGACAATAAAGGCTTTTGATTCTATTCTACCATTAAGTTTAAAAGTTGTCTTTTATTGAAATATTCTAGATGATTATGTGAAAACACAGACCTTTTTCATTTTTTTTATGTGTTATGTATCAGGACAGGTTTTTTTTTTGTTTGTTTTTTGTTTTGTTTTTTGCAAAAAAAAAAAAAACCTTTACCAGATGTTAAAATTAGGCAAATACAGTCAGCACTTATCATTGTGGAGGAGTCATGTTGTCAGGGACAGTTGGCCTGGTAGAGGATCCCAAGGCCAATTCGTCATCAGGGACAGGCCAGACTGAGAGCAAGTCTTTATCAACATGGAAAAAGAGCCACTTTTTCTTTACCCGGATGCAGATTACCAAGCCTGGGGCAGGGATGTACCAGCTAGTACGCAGTGGTTCGTAGTGGGCCTTTTCCCGTGTGGCCCAGCCAGACCTGGCTTCCATGGGAAACATGGTTTTGCCCAAGTGAGCTCACACCACTTGCAAGAGGGGCCTTGTAGCTTAGGTGTGTTGTACTGCGAGCAGCAGCAAAAGGCATGGGCCTTGCATGCTGATCTTGAGCTTCTAAAACTGGCTCCCAGGAATTTAGTCTCTCTGGTAGGGAAAGAGGCTGAGCATGTGTGAGGTTGAAAGGTACCAAATAGTTATGGTCAGGTTTACTCATCACATAGTTCTAGAGCCAGTCTCCTAAGAGGGGCTGGACCTTATTCCACTCTGACGTCACCCACAATGAGAGGCATAAGGCTAGAGTGGAGTGGGCCTCCAGACTTAGAGCCTGTGCGTTGGGATTTTCCTTGGCGTTTTGCTGCACCTTCCAGAACATGCCGGGGAGCATGTTCCAACTGTTGTTTGTGTTTTTGCATCAAACGGCAGTTTGGAGTTAGCAGCTTACTTGGAAAGTGTAGATGAGATCTACCTTCAAGGCTCTGAATGTTGTGGGACTGGCTTGGTTGACACGCCTCCACAACACGGCATGGACATCCAGGGATGCCACCCTGGGATTGGCCTGGTGGTTCACCTTTTCAAGGAGGAGTACCAGAGGCCTGTTCCAATTATAGGGAGGGTTACACTAACCAGCCTCCCTGGTAAAATTGATGCAGGGATTCTGGAGCCTTGGATCCAGGGGGAACAATGTTGGTTCTTCTGGTCATGCAACACTTGACCAGGTGGAACACTTGACACCTTGGCTAGGGTCCTGGAGTGTGCATTGAACATTTTTGTGACTAGTTCACATTTTTTTTTTTTTTTGTTTGTTTGTTTTTTGGTGGACTTGTAAAAGCATTCAACTATCTCCCGCTGGGTACTTTGTGGGGGGTGCTCCTAGACTATGGGGTGCTGGGTCCATTGCTACAGGGTATTCGGTTCTTATACAAATCCAGCAAGCATTTGGTCCACATTGTTGGTTGTAATTCAGAAATACTCCTCTGGCAGCCATTTCAAAGAAAACACAATTTTTAACTTCAGTTCTCTTCTCATTTTAGTGTTAAAGTTTAACTTTGAACATTCCAAGCAGTGAGGGTTTAGTCAGCTTTTTCACGTACTGCTTCCATCTTTTGATTTAGTTTTTTTTTTTTTTTTTTTAAATGAATAATGGCATAACTTGTCAGTTGTTGTGCATTCAGGATATTTCTCCTTTTAAGACCTGGTAATGAGCAGATGATCTCTTATGATGTCCTGCTATGTAAAAACCTTAAGCAAAAATCTTTTCTAACTCAGAAATGCGTTTTGTTTGACATCTGATACTGTCCCAGTTTCAGTTCCTCCTCCATGTTTATTTATTTATAAACCGATATTTGCATTGCTCTGTTATTACTGTCTTGATTTTTTTTTTTTTTTTAAACCAAGTGAACTTATTGGCACTGTGTAAATTTTGTGTGTTGTCAGGGAGACAGTGGGTCTACCAGACGTGCAGTGAATTTGGATTCTACCAGAGTACAGATTCACCCAACCAGCCATTCACTGGCTTCCCTCTTAAGTGAGTGCACTACACATCAACTCTCTGCCTAATAGACTCAAATTTGCTGTCAAAACCTCTGTACATCATGTTTTGGTCATGTAGTTGTTTTTGGTTTCCATCTTATTATTTTAATACTTGTGATTTAAAAAAATGACAGATATTTACAGTGATGATGATGATTTTATGAACTTTCATTGGTTTCCAGTTATCAGGTGAAACAGTGTGCAGACTTCTACAATATCAGTGCTGAGCAGGTGGCAGAAGCTGTCGCCCAGACCAATGAATATTATGGCGGTTACGACATCCGCTCCAGCAGAATAGTTTTTCCCAATGGGTCCATTGACCCCTGGCATGCCTTGGGGATCACCAAGGATATCACTGCTGACCTCCTTTCTGTTTTCATCAAAGGTAAGAAACATGCTTTGTGGTTGATTTCACTGATAATGATGTGCTGCGACTATATTCTAAAACCCCCCTTCCCCCCCAAAAAAAAGATTGAGCTGAGGTTGTGAGTAATACTTCTGAGTAGTTTGTTTGTGAAGAGTGGTAGCCTAGTGGTTACAGTGGTGGGTTTGGGCATGGAGGACCCAGGTTCACCTACCCCTGAGTAGGCAAGCCACTGTGGGCCCCTGAGCAAGGCCCTTAACCTCCAACTGTTCCCCGGGTGCTCCTAACCCATTGCTAGTCCTAACTAGCGATGGGTAAAAAGCAGAGAACAAGTGTCAGTGTGTTTCGTAACATATGTACTGATGATAATAAAAATTATCTTATCTTGTTACCTGCAACACACCCAGAATTTGAGCTCAGTATTTTTGCTACATAAATCTACAGTCTCAAACATTTAAAAAGAAATTAGAGCTCTGTAGTATGATTTTTTTTTTTTTTTTTTTTTTTTTTTTTTTAAACTATTTTTGGGTCATTGCATGGACTTCATTCAAGTAACACTCTATTTTGTGACTGTGTTGCAATATGAAAGTTCAGCAGTTAAAGAAAGTCGTGACAAAATAAATACTCTTGTTCCGTGCTCTGAAAGATCTTGTTACATTGCATTTCATATTAAGACACTTCTTACAATTATTGTTTTATCAACGTACTCATAACCTTCATTGCAAAAGGCAGTGAAATTTCCAACGTCATCCTTTCTTCTTAGGAAATCATCATATTTGGAGGTAGATAATTGTTTTGCTGAATAACTGAATTAGTTATTGGCCAATTTTTTGAATAAATGGCATCAGCCAGCCCCTTTAAAATGTCAAGCCAGTCACATCTGCAGGTATCCTGTATTGTATAGCTTAATTCTGCTCCTTGTGTTAATAAAATGTATTCAGTGCTTTAAGATGAGGGAATTTGTGCATCTTTTCTCTTTTGTTGTTGTCCTCTCATTGTATGGAGACGACATAAGAATCAGGCCAACATTACAAAAGAAGAAAAAAATTGGCATCATAAATTGGCTAATCTCCAATGATTGACAGAGTGAGCACAACATGCATAAATATGCATTGCATGGGGAAACTAATGACATTCAGTAACTGCATAGGAATTGAACAGGTGTTGTGTTTAGTGGACAAAGAAAGAAAATAGGGGATTGGGTGAGGCAACTGCATCTCAAACTCTTCAGGTCTTAGTTACCGTGTTAAATGTTACACTTCACCATAACACAGTTTGAAAAAAGTCTCCTTTTTCTATAATGATACTATTTGAGAGCAGTGCATACACAAATGCCAACAAACCTTCCTGAAATGAAGCGATGTTTTCCTTTACATATGGCCTTTTATTTTTAGTACAAAGTGCGTTATGTTTAGTTAAAGCCTTATTTATTTAAATAGGAAAAGCAACTCTTTCGCAATAAAACAATACCTTGTTTGTTGAACTCTAAATGTATGAGTTGTCTTTGAAATTGTGCTTCACACAATTTTTTTCCTTTCCCCTCTTTTATTTATTTATTTTTTAATATAAATTTTTCATGAATCCAGGAACGGCTCACTGTGCCAACATGTACCCAGCCAGAAGCGAGGATCTCCCACAGCTGTCCCTGGCTCGTGACCACATCTTCTTACTCCTCCAGCAGTGGTTGAAGCAATGATTGTGAAATGAGACGCTTTACAAAGCAAACTTAACACTCCTGATAACTGAGACTGGAATAAGTGTGCTTATATAACTGCCAAATTTACAGCTGCCTAAAATGCTGCATTGGACAAGTCTCAGGTGGTCGGAGGGGAAATGGGGGGAAATGAGAATTTTTAGCTCAATGATGAAGATTTTTTTTTTGTTTTGTTTTTTTTGTTTGTTTTCTTGTTGTTTTGATTTGATTCGAAGCTCACATTGTAAAGCTGAATATCATAATCACTGCATACTTGAAGATGATGGAAATTAAAGACATCAGATTATAATTTTTGGGTTATTGCCTATTCTTCTGTGTTTTTAATGCTAATGTAAAAAGTAAACGTGTAAGTCACCATGGAAAGTCTCCTTATTTATTTGTGTGTGTGTGTGTACAGTGAAAGAGAGATCCATCAAGTGTTTTAGATGAGACTTGATCAGTCTTGAAGCATTGCATGGTATCAGGAGGAAAAATAAGTGTTTTTTTTATGTTCATGTGTAAAAACATGTAAACTCATTAAAACATGGCAACCTTTTCCAGTAGACCCACAGAATAAAACTATGAAACACTAGATGAGTGTAATATAGCCCCTTGACTTGGTCTTAGGGTTGTTACTGCTGACTTTTTTTTTTTTTGTGGCAGTTCAGGATATGCACTATTTGGTTTCTGAGGGGAAGTCCAAACTGATTATAACTATTATAATTATGTAACTGATTATAACTAAAGTGCATTGCTTATGTTAAACCCCTTTTAAAAACTTGGATATGCAGAGATATTATTTTAAAAAGTGAGACATATTTTACCTGTGCCACTCTTGTGTTGCTATTGACTTCTCTTGGCCTGTGAGACACTGGATGTATACAGTTCTTGACAAATACATTTCATAGCCTTTTAAAATTTCATAAGTTTTCAAAGTAAGTGTTATCACTAAGCTAATTATCATAGCAGTTGCAGACTCATCCTTTTGTGTAGTAACTCATGAGTAAGGATCAAAACTTTCAACAGAAAAATGACTCAAAAAGATGAATGTTGCATCTGTGTGAACAGATCTTGTTTAGTATTTGATGGTTACAGTGTCATCCTATCACACCTGGTATCTGGTGAGAAGCAGGGAAAACTCTCAACAGGCCACTGGTGTGTTCCACAACCTTGAAGCACCTACTCATAATACTCTTTTTAGCACCAAAAGAAATTTGAGACTTGATTTCTTTTCAGGTTTATAAGTGAATTTTCCCCACTGACTCAAATTGACTGAGAAAAACAAATAAATGAAAAGCATTCTTTGTTAGTATTATTTCTAGGCAATGAATTTCAAATGTCTGTAAATCAGATTGAAATATTAAACACTGGAAAGGCCAAACTCTAACTCTTGTATAACAGCATCCACTTTCTAGACCCGCTGAATCCAATTACTGGGTCACGGGGGGTCTGCTAGAACCAATCCCAGCCCATTGCAGGCAAGAGGCAGAACCCCGTGACCCTGGACAGGTCACCAGTCCATCACAGGGCCACATACATAGACAAACAACCATTCACACTCATAATCACACTACAGGCAAATTAGAGTTCTCAATCAACCAAACATACATGTTTTTGGACTGTGGGAGGAAGCACTTGGAGAACATGAGACTCCACACAGAATCAGGAGTCGAACCAGGAACCTTCTTGCTGTGAGGCAACAGTGCTAACCACTAAGCTCCTATAACAGCATGTGCTAATACAATTTTACAATCAATTTCTTTTCATAGGACCGTATTAATTTCACAACAAAAGGGATGGGATTCATTTGATAGCTTTGATACATTCGTGCGGTGTAATGTTGAAAAATTACCTCTCAAAAAAAAAAAGTTTTTACACCTGTCAAGCTGACCGTTGTCTGTCAATCAAGGCTGACAGCACTATACCCGGAAGTTATTGCGTGAACGTATTCATAAATTATTGATTTATACTTTTTTTTATTCGAATTTCTTTTTGAGGAAGCGGGTGGTGATAAGGAAAATACATTATTTTTATTTTCAGAGGTCTTTCCGGAAAAACTGCAGGTAGTGTTGCGGTATTAACATATTTTTAGCTTTTACTTTGAAAGTTCAAGCGGAAACTTTTTTTTCTAAAGTTCGGTCATTTCACTCCAAACGAAATGTTTGGTTTTCAGTTTTAAGGCGGAGCTGGGTCCAATAAATTGTTCTTATAAATAACACACAGACCTCAGTAGGAGTTGACGTCTCAGAGGAAAGAAGAAACTTTTTCATTGACTTTCGGGGGACGCAACTGCGCTTTTCTTTTCGGACGTGGTAAGATTTCAAGCTTCACCTTCCGAGAGAAGTGTTTTAATAACATCACGTTGTGACTTTATCTCCGTTATTCGTTTACTTTTGCTGAAACTGACTAAACCTAACCATTTTTTTTTGTTTACACGCATCTTAACGTTGTTCCCACGCACTGCTCTCCAGAAGTTGCGCGTGGTCTTTAAAGACTGGTGAACGTGAGCTGAAGAAACATTGTTTTTTGTTTTTTTAATGGGTTTCGGTCAAAGACTGGCGTTAGTTCGCCATGAATATTTAAGCGGAATGTTTTTATTGAATGACGTTGACGTGACTTCCAGGACGGTGGTTTAAACAGAAGATGCGCTTTTTACTCCGAGTTGCTTCCTTGGACTCCCGCTGTTCGGGTTGTTTATTTGTTTGTTTGTTGCTTTAGTGGATGGGCTTGAGCAGAAAGGTGGTCGAAGACGGCTTATTAACATTTGTACTGCTGTACAAGGCCAGTTTAACTGCATCTTCTCGACAAAAGGCAACTTTAGTGAGCGAGGTTTGGTAAGCCACAAACCAACGGCAAGTGGGAACAATCTTATTATAAGTTACCTAAATAAACCAAAAAAAAACAAAAAACATCTCATTTGTGAAGAGCCATTTGAATCACTTCATCAGCAGACACGGAAAAAGGTTGTTTTCTCAGGGATTTTCTATTAAGAAGTTAGCCAGGCTGAATTCATTGCCTTTGATGTATTAATAATAATCTGATGTATTTAAATAAACTTGAATTAGCTCAGTTTATTGTTAAACGTAAATAAGACGCCAGAACCACCCTTTCTCAGTACCGTTTTGTGATGGTGTGGAGACTAGTCCAATAAACTAACCACAAAGATAACCAGGATCTTGACTCTTTCTCCTTTGCTCTCTGCAGGTGTTTCAGGTATCAGAATGAAGGGCATCTCTTTATTTGGCCTTTTTATGCTGGTGACTCTGTATGGCCACAAAAGTGTCCTCTCTCAAGATCCCACCTATGGAGAACGGGGTTCTGATTTAGGCATACGGGTGTTCAAGGAAGTCGTCAAGACCAGTCCTTCGAAAAATGTGGTGCTTTCACCTCACGGAGTGGCTTCCATTCTTGGCATGCTGCTACCTGGAGCAAAAGGGGAAACACGGAAACAGCTGGTGAAAGCTCTGCGTTACAAAACCAGTAAGAACTGTCTCCTGCAGCCGGAGGTCAGACAAATACTGAAGTTAAGCTGGGGAACACTATGTATAAATTGTGTTTTTACATGAGAATGTGCTTGGTGAGCTCAGAAGTCACAACAGCCAGATGAGCCTTAATTTTGTTTTCATGTTTAAACCCTGAAAAGTCTTTTGAGGAGTTTACTTGGTCTTGACAGGGCCTTTCAAAATGTTGAAGAAGCTGCACAACGCCTTGACGGCCAAGTCCAACGAGGACAGCGTGCTGGTTGCCAATGGTTTGTTCAGCCAGAAGGGTTTCTCCATGGAGAAGAAGTTCGTGGCCATCAACAAAGCCACCTTTCAGTGTGAGAACCGGACCCTGGACTTCACCAACCCCGAAGCAGCAGCAGATGAAATCAATCTTTGGAGCAAAGATAAGACCAAAGGTAGAAGCGGTCTCTGAAATGGAAGATGTGACTGGTTCGTCTTAAGAATAAGCTCTTAAACCTTCTGATGACAGGGAGAGCTCCTAAATGGCATAGAATTTTAATGTCAATAAGTGCATTCTAATTTCTGTCTTGCCGTTCGTGTTTTTATCCAGGTCACATCCCTGTCTTGGTCAAACCAGACATGCTGGATCCTGCACTGACCCGTCTAGTAGCTCTCAACGCAATTTACTTCAAAGGCCAGTGGAAGTCTTCCTTCAAGCCTGAAAACACTAAGATGAAACCCTTCACTGCGGGAGATGGAAATGTGTATGAAGTCCCAATGATGTACCAGCTATCAGTCTTCAAAGTAGGTGAGTGTTGATGTGACTGCTGACCTTCTTCATATCACTCATCAGAAATGGAGCTGTCATTCCTGGAATTTCATGTTGAAACCTGTGGCATGCTTCCATTCTTTCAAAGTTTTGGATCCATCTCAGTGACAAATAGGAGTAATGTCCTTCATTGCATTTTAACACCAGATGAATGTTTTCATATGACATTTTTGTCCAAGATTAGACGGAATAAGTGTAGCAAGCTGTTTTAAGTGATTGATAAAGGCAATTAAAGAGTTGGAGTCCTGCTGACCGTGTTCCCGATTGCTGGTTAAATGTGCATGTTAAGGTTCGTCAGTAGGTGCTGTTCTGCTGGAGTCTGACTGGATGTGCTGTAGATTTAATGATTCCATCATTTTAATTTGGTTTTTACTGTCGTGTCTCAACAATGATCAGTTTGTGATTCAATGACCAGCTGCTGGTGAGCTGTGAAGACATGAAGGATTAGACATGCCACATGGGAAAGCTATTATTTAGTCTGGTGTGAAATGAAATGATACACTGGTCAGACATCTATATTTAGATGAGTTGTGTTAGCAGGGCAGTGTTGGGGTAGATTTTCATACAGTGTTGTTGTTGTAATGAGGCCCTTTTCTCGCTGTAAGTCCCAAATGTTAGTGTTTCCTGCACTATGTTGACTGTATCTTACTTGTTCTCTGGATTATCATCTAAAATAATTTCAATAATTTTAACAACTGCAGATTAAATGCTTTTGGTGTGAGGATTCCTCTTTTCAGACCTTGTATGTTTTCCTTGTTTGAAATTAACCTTCACATAACATATTTGTCACTCTTGTCTCTTGACAAGTATTTTTGGGTGATTCCCCCCACCCCTCCCTCTCAATTTAAAGTGCACGCAGCTACTCGGTGTCGCAGGGTGAATGTCTTGTCAAGTTTTAAGGGGTTTTATTGCAGTTGAAGGTAAAAGTCAAAGTACCGTGTATAAACAAAATCCCTGTAGTCAGTGACTACCACAAAGAGAGCATTTAAATGCTGAAAATGGGCTTTTGGGTCCAAAAAAGTCAATCTGGTTGGACTAATTTGGAATTAGTTGAACTGTGTTTTTGAAGTGCCTTAAAATGAAATTTGTTGTAGTTTTGACACAATATAAATAAATCTGAATGGAATTATCAGAACTGAGTCCTTACCAGGTGATATAAGTAGTTTTCTGAGGTGATTGCCTTCTCTGCTTAGTATGTTTGATTAAGTCTCTTCAGACTATTATGTCATGTCTGCCTTCAGGAAATGATGCCATTTCTTCTTCCAGCTTGTTTAGATAAAAAAAAGGACCATTTTTAGCACCAAAAGCCATCGTAGTTAAACAAAGAAAACTGTCACCCACAGAAAAGGACAGTTTAAAAAACAAATTGCTGCCATTCTCTCACACCATGTTGAATGTATGTAAACATCAAAAGGGATTTATAAAAATGAAGCAGAGTAAACTCAATAATTCAGTCTTTTTTTTTTTTTTTTTCATCACTAACACACTGGAAGAAAAAAGTCTAGCCCTACTCCAGTCTCTTCAAAGCTTTTTTTGGTCAGTTGAGTCAAGTTGCTTTTTTTTTTTTCTTCTTCTTTTTCTCTCCCTTTTCACCCTTATTCAGGTAAAGTGTATGAATTAACATAATGCTGGATGTTGAGTGTTAATAAGATGGAAACTTGAAGTTCCTTGGATATTTTCTTTGCATCTTTTGTGAGCATGTAGATGGTCTCCACTGTCATCTTGGAGGAATTTGAGAGCTCGATAACTCGTAAATAGATATTTGTTTCCAGTCTTGTCTATTTGGATTCCAGTAGTTCTGTAAAGCCTTGAGATTTTTTTTTTTTTTTTTTGGGGGGGGAGGGGTGGGGCTTTGTAAGCCTTTCTATACCTGCTCCTCCTCATAATCATTTCTGGCTTTCTTTCTGATTTTTAGCCGTGTCAGGTTCTGACACAAATCTAAAAATGAGGAAGTTGAATTCTTTTCCTCCAGCACTGCCTGTGGGTCATGGCTTTGATTTGCTTGTTGGCCCAAACAACATGGTTGATAACGAGACTTTAAAGATGTGCAGCAGTGACTCAGATACTCTGCTTTATTCTTCCAACCTCAGCCACGGTCGCTGCACCAAAGGGGGGCAAATGCAACTTCGTGGAGCTGCCCTACAAGGGCAACGTCTCGATGCTAATCGCTATGCCCTTTGACAAGGACGAACCTCTGTCCAAAATCCTCCCACACATCAAAACAGCTGCTCTGCATAAATTGTCAAAACAGATGCACTTAAAGAAAATCCACCTTCTCGTTCCCAAGTAAGAACCACACACACACACACACGGTGTGCGTACAAAGGTCTGAATGTACAAAATGACAACTGTGTTAACATATTTCTGTCTTGAAGGTTTACTGCCGATGCCGAAGTTGATTTACAAGATCCACTCTCAACGCTGGGAGTAACGGATATCTTTAAGGCCAGCGCTAACTTCTCAAGCCTCAGTGAGTGAAGGCCTCCTTCTCCTCTCTCAGTGACACAAAGGCTCCAGCTCAGTGTGATTACTTGCAGTCATTTATTGGGGTATGAGTAAGCTTGAAAACATGAAAGGATTTTTGGTTGTTTACTGTGGAGGACCAATAAGAACGTGGCTCGGGTCTAGCTGCTGTGTGTGAAAAACTGAATCAGTCCTAAAAAGAGCTATGAATGAAGAGTTTAACTGCCATTCTGTGGCATAATGAGCCAAAGAAAAAGTCCACCAGAGCCTCTCTTTTACACATGAGAAGTTGGAGTGCCATCATGTGGCGTGAATGCGAAGGACTGCTGGACCCTCAGGTGGACAGCTCTAACTGCACAACTCTTAATCTGTTTTTAAAAGCCCAAGAATAAACCCAAGTTTAATGAGACTTCCTACGGAAGAGCAGGGATGTGCGAGTATGGATGGACACCAAGATTCTGCTCATTAAAATGATTAACTGTTGGTGATTTCTCAGGTGCTGAGCCAGTGTTTGTGTCCAACGCTCTCCAGAAATCCAAAATTATTGTGAATGAAGAAGGAACAGAAGCAACAGCTGCCACAAGTAAGTATTTGTGTTTAGTCACAGCCAAGTCCGGCTCCTTAAGTGGTGACTGTTGTACATTCCAACTTTGTCTAGTTTTTGCTGCAGTAATCTAAGATCTTGGATTATTATTTTGTTTGTTTGTTTTAAACTACATGCTGATTTTGTGTTCAGCTGCCATTTTGATGGCACGGTCCTCTCCACCATGGTTTACAGTGGACAGACCTTTCCTCTTCCTCATCAGACATAACCCAACAGGTACGTGATAGTTGACAAGTGGGAAACATTTGAATTAAATTTTACCATGTCATATACTTTCCCAGCATTTCATTAATGGTGGTGAAGGTTTGACCTGTATACAGATGAGTTCTTGCTGTTTTGTCCCCAGGTACCATTCTCTTTATGGGCCAGATCAACAAGCCTTAAAGAATTTGCAGTTGCAACCTCTTGGTAACTCATTTTACCAGCATGTGAAATGCTTACACTTACATTCCTCACGCACACACACACACACACACCTACCTGGCTGTAGAGCATGTACACTGTGGACATATGTTATTTGTTTTAAATATTGCTTTTTATGTTACTCATTTTCTGTAAGACATGTCATGCTTTAGAGTGTTTTGCAGACTAAATTTTTTTTCTTACTATTTTATTTTTTGGATACTTTTTGGACTTAATTGCATTTTAAAGACTTTGGAAGCCAATTGTGTATTTTCTTAAACTTAACACAGACTGGAGTTAAAATGATCTCTTAAGTTATGGTGACGTTCCTCCCATCTTAAAGACTTTGTTTTGCTACTTTTGGAAGAATTTTTTTTTTTTTCTTTTCCCATAACCGAAGAAGTCTTCTGTTATACTTGCCTTACATTTGGAAACAATAAATACACATATTTAAAACAGTGCATTGTGCCTTTTATTTACGTGCCCCTCTGCCCCCCAAACATGCAAAGTAACATGACAAAAACAGTTTTGGTTTTTTTTTGTTTTGTTTTTCTTCTAAAGTTGTCACTAGTCTTTTTGATCTGCTGCTGAACACACCCGTGAATCTTAAACCACTAACTTGTTTGTCAGAGGTTACTGGAGTTCAGCTTCGTGTGGAAAGTAGTTTATATTCTAGATCGATCGCTTTTGTGTTACAAATCTGAATCACATATAAATATAATTGGCAAATTAAAAGGAAAAGCGCGGGGGGGGGGGGGGGGGAGGCATCTGAGACATTTACTGGTTACTTCCCAGACAGCAGATGCATTTGAGCCCCCTTTTTTTTTTTTTTTCTAAAGCACTCTCATATATGCACAGTAGTGTAGCCTCACAGCCAGACGCTTCCTGGTTTGACTCCCTGTCTGGCAGGAGTCTTTCTGTGTGGAGTTTGCATGTTCTCCCCGTGCTTGTGTGGGTTTTCTCCAGGTACTCTGGTTTCCCCCCACAGTCCAAAAACATGTAAGTTAGGTTGATGGAGAACTCTAAGTTGTCCACAGGTGTGAATGTGAGCCTGTGAGTGATACGTGGCCCTCTGGCTACCTGTCCTGGGTGTTCCTCTGCCTATCACCTGTAATGAGGTGAGATGAGCTCCAGCAGAGCCCTGTGACCCTGTACGGGAACCAGCGGGTGTAGAAAATGGATGGATATATGCATCTCCCCCTCTTTTGGCTGATAAGTGCAGTTAGAGGGGTGACTCAAACTAACCCTAACCTCATGAGCTGTGACCAACTTGGTGTGTGTGTTTTGGTTTTTTTTTGTGGGTTTGTGGTTGAGTTGGGTTCAAAAGAGACATGCAGTATTATACATTTTTTGAAAAGGTAAATGCATTTCCAGTGTATTTCAAAGATATGTTCCAGCAGTTTTTTTTTTTTTTTTTTCCAACATACTTTTACAGCTATTTGGCTGGTTTTATAGGGGAGTGGTCAACCACTCCACTACCTCCTCCTTAGGAGTGTGCCTATTCAGAGATCTGTGCGACAGCTTTGTTCTGATCCCGGTATATAACCTTACAGTACTGTGTTTATCCGGAAATCAAATCAAACTTTATTTATATGGCACTTTTTGTACAATAAAATATAGCCCAAACTGCTTATATATCGGAATAACACATTTTCAAATCAAGAAAACCCCTAGCAAAGTGTCAGGTTTTAATTTCATAGTCACATCAGACACCAAAATAAATACATGGAGAAGGGGGGTAAAAAAAAAAAAAATTAAAATGTACCATTTAAAGAAGTCACATCGCCCTAAGTAACTCGGTGGTGCCGCCAGATATTACTACATGCCGTCTGTATTAAAACTAAGAGATTAAAAAAAATGAAAATCAGGGATTTAACTCTTTTTAGGTTATTAGAAGCTCCGTGAAGCTTATTTTATGCATCTTTGGTCGTGACAAATGTAACTTCCGTCCCGGTGAACGCTAACGGTTTTCCCGAGGCAGATCCGTTTGGCGCGTTTACGCCGTTACTACGGTAATCCTGACAGCAGCTCTGGGTGTCAGCTGATCCTCCTATTTACTGGCGACTCGACTGAGAAGGAAAATCTTCTGAGGGAAAACACTCCTGGCTCGGTGAAACCATGGCTGCGGAGATCCACTCGAGGCCACAGACCGCCAGACCGGTCCTTCTGAACAAGATCGAGGGACACTCGGATGCTGTCAATGCCGCCGTTTTAATCCCGAAAGAAGATGGAGTGATCACGGTCAGCGAGGACAGGTGAGTCTGCCAAAGCAGCTAATGGTAGCGGAGCGACCCTAGCTAGCGGGCTCGGTCTAATTGCTGGTCATTACGTCGTTAATGGTTGACGGAGGAGCGTGTGATAGGAAAGAAGCACCGTGTTTACCGCTTACAGCGGCTTTTGTTTGCACCGTTTAGATGAAACCGAAGAGATTAAAGTACGACGTGAGACAAGAATAATCCCCAAACAATGGTCTCATTTTAAAAATCGTTTGAGAGTAAACAGGCAGCTACAAATGTAAGTGAAAGTAGTAAAATGTACAATTTTTTTTAAAACTATCGAGCTCGTGTTTTCAAGTTATCCAAATCTTGCTAGGTTTCGCTTTCAATGGCTTTTAACTTTGCTTGTTATTAGGAGTAAACTAGCCAGTGTTTCAGGTATTGACAATAAGAGGAACCTAAAAGTTTGAAAACATCTCATTATTTGGTCCAAACTCCCTGAAAATGTTAGCTAATTCAAGGATAACATTGGGCAAAGGGGAGATTTGTTCTTGCTTTAAGGAGCATTTTATCTCAGTAGGTTGTGTTTCTGATAAATCTGCTGTGTATGCTGCTGTTAATGTTAAAAATGTGCTTTATTCTGCTTTAAAGCTGAGTTTATCCTCAGCTTTAAAGCCCTGTCTCCTACAGCTAGCATCTGGTTTCACTGCTGGACCTGTTGCTCACATATTTAAGTCTTCAAACTCACATTAATCCTAAAACATGAGCTGCCTCTGGTGAAAGGTGGAGAGCCAGCAGATTGAAACTATAGGTCCATAGCAAACTCCAAATACTTGGCAAAATTCTTAAATCTCAGGTCAATTCTCAATTTAAGCCATTCCTCACAGAGGATAATCTTCTGTGCAAAAGCACTCATGACAGCTGCTGTGTCTGTGACCAGTGATACCAGACCACCTTGGGTAGACAAACGGCCCTGTCCCGCTCTATTTGTGGATCTCTTCAAGGTGTTTGATTCAGCTGACCATCAGCTACTTTTAGACCCACTCAGGGATATTGGTGTGGCTGAGTCGAATAACTCAGGAATTATCCTTCAGACAACTTACTGTTAAGTTCCATCTGTATGCTGATGACACTATAATTTACTGCAGCCTCTGTGAATCTGGCTCGGGATGAGCTTCAGACTGCTTTTCATCTGCTTCAGGTTTCCCTCCGTCATTTGAAATAGCTCCTAAAGCCAAGAAAACAAAGTTTATCATCATTTCAAAAGCTTGTTCTCAAAGCTTGCAACATAACAGCGTTTGGACCTCAGAAGGAGAAAAATGCATCAAGTGTCATCTTACAAACATTTCAGCGTATGGATTGATGACAAACAATTTTTTTTTTTTTTTTACCCCAGGTGGAACATCTGTTAAAAAATTTTTAAAGCTATTCCTGGAAAAAGCTTGAACAAACAACTTTTCTAAGTGTGATGCATTTCGGAAACATTTTGTACACGAACGCAGCATCTTCAGCTCTTCACCGTCTGGACAGTTTTCAGAATGTTTTATGACCAACTCTGCCTTCAGGACTCACCACTGTGAACTTTATGCTCTGCTCTCGTGACTTTCACTAAGCCAAATGAAGCAACAGCACTGGTTTTTTATTTATTTACAAGACAGTTTTGGACAAATTACCCACACCTGTGTTGTCTAATGTCTCCTTCCAGGAGTGGGTACAACTCCCACTCATCAACTCCTCTTCAGGGTTCCCAAAATCCACTTGGTACTTGGTTTAAAAAAAAAAAAAAAAAAAAGCTTTTTCCTAAGCTGCAACTTGGTCATGGAATAATCTGCAGAATTCACTGCAGCTTCAGCACTTTTTCCCCTGAACGACTTTAAAACTTCACTGATAAACTGAAGAGTGTAACTGGTACTCTGAAAGCAGTCTTAGATTTATTTGATGTCTTAACTGAATCTACTGGTCTTGTTTTTATCTGGTTTTGCATTTGCCATTTAAATATTTTATGACGTCTTAATTGTACATATCTTTTATTTTATATTCTTTTGCATACGATGTGCTTCTTGGCCAGGTCTCCCTCAAAAAAGAGTTTACCTCAAGGGTAGAGTACACATGAAATGAAAAGATAAATAATCATAGTAACACTTCTTTACAATTCCAAATACACGTTTAGTCTTTATTGAAGTGGGCATGGTCCCTGAATGCAACACTTGGTGTTTGTAAGACTAACAGCTTTTGATAAGCAGCACCTGAAGGCAGCAGGATGAATGTGTCTTGGCAGATGCCTTTACTCAACAGCCTTGCTGCCACATTTACTGGATCACGGCCGTTTGAGAGCCTTTCTGCTTGTCAACAAGTGCGAGGAGGCCACAACCTTTGTCAAACTAAAAGGAACTTGGTGTACGTAGGTGCAGTGAAGTAATGCGATTGCAGTTTCCACCACACACGAAACCTGCAAGATACCGAAAAAGAGAAGTTATGTGTGACGATGCAAAAAGGTTTCACAGCTGCTGCTTTTGATACGCTGCAACATTTCAAATACTTTATTTTTTCTAAAAGAATTTTTAAAAAAAGCCAAATGTTTTTAAAGGTGACATATTGTGCTATCTTTATAAATGAAATGTATGTGACATGCTTTGCTCAAAATGCCACCATGACACATGACCACAGCTGCCTTTTGAACCACATCTCTGCAGCTGGATTTAGTAGTTTTAAGAAGCAGACAGCTCCAAACAAAGTGTCAGGGTTGGGTTATATTCAAGGATGTACTTGAAGGGATTTTTAAAGACCAAATGTGAAGTCAGAATAGGCTGGAGCAGGGCTGTTCACTCCTGGTCCTCAGAGAGCTACTGTCCTGCAGGTTTTAGATGTTTCCCTGCTCCAACACACCTGATTCTAAGTAATGATCATTAACAGATTGTCATCCAGACCTGAACAAGTCTGTTAATGCCCCAGTCACCTGTGTCGGGGTGTGCTGAAGGAAGGAGACATCTAAAACCTGCAGGACAGTAGATCTTGAGGACCCCTGGGCTGGAGGCTTTGTTTTGAATCTCTATGTTGGAATGGCATTCTCAACAACCAGATGTTTCTTTTCTTCAGGACCATCCGGGTGTGGCTGAAGCGGGACAGTGGTCAGTACTGGCCAAGTATCTACCACGCAGTCTCCTGTAAGTAAGACTGCAATGTACCTCATGCTCTACATAATAATGAACATGAGTGGACATGTTTAAAAAAACCCACTCTGGCCACGTCCTTACCCACGCAGAGTGTCTCCTCCTTTCTCCTTTAGCACCGTGCTCTTGCATGTCGTATCACCATGACAGCAGACGGATCTTCATAGGTCAGGACAATGGCGCTGTTGTGGTCAGTGTGCACACGCTGTAGGAACCAAACACCCTCACAGCCTTGTTAATTTTCACTATTTGGTGCTCTCTGTGTTGCTGCAGGCTGAGGATAGTCATTTGACTTCAAACTGCTTTTTCTATCTGCTTCTTTGCTCATCTTGTAGGAGTTTCTCATTTCGGAAGATTTCAACAAAATGAACCACGTCAAAACCTATCCAGGTGAGAGAGAGAGTCTGGATTTCATCTAAATGGCCTCGTCCGTGGAAAATCAAGTTTCGCCAGTCCAAACGGCGAAATCTTGACTCGCAGTCAGATTAGATAAGTGTCAGGGTGTGTCTGCGCACTTCAAAGACAGTTTTAGAGTCGTAACTTTAGACCTGGACACAAGAGAACATTGGCTTGAACATTGTCCAAGACATTTGCCAGTGATCAAAATCAGCTGATACATGCTCAGTAAATTTCTTTCTCTGTTATGACCAGGTATTTGCTCAGCAATTGTTAAGTTTTGCATGTAAACATTCATTGTGATTTATACATCAAAGTCAAGTTGTTTTAAAAGTGGAAGAAAAGTCATCACATTAGATACCATGTTGCAAACTTTTTTGTAAGGGGAAATGCTTTTTTTTTAAATAACTGAGAACAGTAATGGACATGGAAAAGTTTCTCATTGATCTGGAGCACTTGAAGGAAGCGGAGCTGACTTTATCAGAGATAATTTCTTACATAACTATGAATCACAATAACTTCATTTACCAAATATGGCCGTGAAGTGTGGCACAGTCACGAGGCTTGACCTATTCACATCTGTTATTTATTTCACTTCAGCTATCATTAAGGCCCATGTTTCTCTCTTTAAACCAGCGCTGGCATTTGTGCTCTTGAGCTCTCTCCGTGGAAAAAAGTGTAGGAACATTTATGTCAGTAAGAGTTTGAACGTCTCACTCTGTATTTAGAGAAGCTCGGTGTTTCATGTGAAAGTAAAGAGAAGTTTGCACAGGGTTGTGTAATATCCCTGAAGTGGCCAGGTTTGTCCCTTTCCTGGGCAAAGCTGGAGTCGTGGACAAGCACAGGTTCACCTTAGAGGTGGACTGAAGATGTAATATTAAGGCACATGGCTGTGCAAATCATTTGGAGAGATCCATCTGTCTTAGTTTGGATTAGAGCAGAGCCTCTGATGGGATCGGCTCCTGCAAAGAGCAAATTAGTCTTAGATGGCGCTCATCCACGGCTGAGTAGATGGGATCTAGTCTGGGCTGCTTCTAATGCCATGTGCCTGTTTAACACTTGTCTTTTTATTTGGCAGCCCACCAGAACCACGTATCGGATATGGTGTTTTCCCTGGAGAGTGAGTGGGTGATCAGTACCGGCCACGACAAGAGCGTGAGCTGGATGTGCACCCAGAGCGGCAGCATGCTGGGGAGACACTACTTCACCGCCTGGGCCTCTTGCCTGCAGTATCCTTCAGCGTTTACTCTCTGGAAAGTGTATGATAGTCAGTCACGTGACGAGTGTGTTGAAGCCCTGACTCCTCGCGCAGATACGATCACGAGACACAGCACACCTTTGTCGGCGATTTCTCCGGACAGATCACTCTACTGAAGCTGGAGAAGCAGACATATTCCACCATCACCACGCTGAAAGGCCATGAAGGTAAAAGCGTGCATTCTGCACACATGCATGCAAGTGTCCACACTGAGTACCAGCACAAATACTTGTACACAAAACCTTTGTTGTAAATGATCTACTTTGCCTTTTTTTTTTTTTTTAAATATAATTTTATTTATTGAAAGTTTTGGGCAAGTATAACAAAACGGTAAAATGGACCACACAGAACATACTCATCTTTCCTGAGGCTTCAGAAGTAGAAGAACATGGACATGGCTCTGGTCTGAAAGGGAGATGCATCATTTGGGTTCGTTCTGGCAAACCACTTTGTGAATAACCGACTTCATTTTTCCGGTTTGTTTTTGTTTCTGTAAATGAATTTTGAGCCTCGGTCTGTGGATTGTATCTGGTGCTGCTTCCACGCGCTTAAGTGTCAAATCTTTCAGGAGAATCATTCAGCAGCCGTCTCACTGCGTTGTTCATGCACAAGATGAAATGTCTGCAGACGTTTTAGATTCGACAGAGAATTTGGTTCGTCGTCAGTCCTGACTGTTGTAAAATTTATGAAGTTAAAAGTTGTTATACTGACTCTGTGGCAGATTTGAGTTTAAACTGCAGTAACAGTACAAACGCTTGTGCAACAGTTGGTGTGTGTGTGTGTGTGTGATTAAAACGCAATCAAGTCATCTGAGTGTTGTGGGTCCTGATATCAGGCAAATATTACCACAGATAAAAGCGAAGTTTGTCTGTGGTTTGCTTCTTTCTTCAGAGGTACCATGATTTATTTAACAAAAATGAAGCCAAAAAGAAGAAGAAGTAAATCTCCTGGACAATACTGCTTCCATGGGATTTAAGAGGACAGACCCTCTGGATCATCAGCAGGTGTGCACCATCACCTGCAGACAGTTTGGTACTTCGCTGGTCCGGAGCATTCAGATGTTAACACAATGCCAAGAAGCAAAAACATAATCAGCCATCTTAGATGAGCAATCATTGCTGCCCAGCAATCTGGAAATGTTGTAAAACCATTTCCAAGCTATTTTGGAAATGCAGTTAGAAAGATTATTGACAAGTGAAAAACTGTCAAGAGTTGACATTATTCCCAGGAGTGGGCATCTCAAGAAAAATACCCCACAAACACACGAGACTGATAGCATCATACAGGAAACAAATATCTAAAGTTATTGCTCTTAAAGATTAATTTAAAAGTGTGTGACTCTTGGTTCACAGCTTTTTTTTTGGTTTTGTTAAATAACTAACATGATGATAAAAAAAAAGCTACTTGCCGATTGTTTAAGGCTATATTTGCCTAATGCTAAGACCCACTATTGATTGTCACATTAAGATTATGTTTCTTTGCCTTGAAAACATTGTGTATTAACTTTTCTAAATGAATATAGATGCACCATCACGCATCCTTTGCATTCAGAACTGATTTATTTCTTGTTAATAAGAAGCAGTTGACTAAATGGGAAAACCGTGACTTCATGAGAAAAATGTCAGATCGTAAAAAGCAGAAAACATTTGCAGTTCGTTTGTCGGCCAGAGTCTGATGGAAAACTGGCCCTTCAGCAGTCTAAAACACTTGAACGGAGGGGTGACTGGACGTCACAGCTGCATGTGGATCTGGGACAAACAAACAGCAACTGGTGCTCCAGATGTACCGTTTCTGATATATTGAGCCCGTCCTTGGTGAGGGAGCCGTGTAGCAGGGAAAAGTACTGCGGTGGAAAAACCTCCAGGATCCTGCAACTCATACCTACACATCTGCGGAAATTCTCCAATGGTGATCAAACTGCTTATATTTTACTTTAAGAATCAGAATAGAGACAATATGTCAAACACAGGACTAAGTTGCCAAAGCTTCAGTCAATCTAGTATTTGCTTCATACAAAAAACATTTTCCCAACAATTCCAAATGTATATTAGGATAGTGGAGCATAGCCATCTCACATTCTGTTCCGGACATGCCCTCAACCACTTGTGTGGGTTTAGATGTGGCAGCTGTGTTCTTCTCCTCCTCGTCCAGCATTTGATCCTTTTTTTTAGTTGAATAGTTGTCATTGCTGAAAACTCTTGATTGATTGATTTAAATAAATCAAGGAAAATGAAAGCATTGTCTTAGAGGATAGATGCTCGGGTCATCACTAGCACAACACCAAATATTTAGTGGAAAATATCATCAACCTCAACTGGAAAACTGAACAAAAAGGTCAGGCTTGTCTTGTTGACTCTCGGGAATGCCTTAAAGATAAAAAGTTTGATCTGTTTTTATTGGTTTTAGTTGAATAGCAAAACACAAGAGTCTAATCGACCTGATTTTAAAACTGGAGAGCTATCTAACAGACGTTACATTTCTCTTGTTCATAATTAAAGTTGGCAGAGCCCGCCATGCTTTCCTGCATGTTTCCAGTACTGTGCTGTGCTAAACTAACTGGCTTCTCGTTGTACCTTGGTATTTACTGAAAATACCAAGCGCTAGATAAATCAGAACTTAAATGTGGATAAACGCCTTCCATGAACACCAGCGGATTACTCTGGTTTATTTAGTTTTTGTGTTACAAGAAAAATGTGAAATGAAATGTAAAATGTGTTGAAGTGCATATAATAGATGTGTAAATCATCTTCATTCCAGGATTCTGTAATTCCATCGTGATGTGCCATCCGTGTGCCCTCTAACTACACTTAGTGCCAGGTTGCTCAACCCACCAACTCTTTCCACAAGCTATAACTTATCATATGACTGCGGGAATTAAAGAGCCTTTGTTGAACTTTTTTTTTTAAAATTCCCTAGAGGCATCTATCTGAAAGAAGCTTTCTTGAACATACATGAAGTTATCAGACGTGGAATTGTTTTAGTAGGAACTGACCTCATAGGTCACCTTGAAAAATAAGATTAAAGTTTGAACAGAGAATGTTGTAATTCATCAAAGCTATTTGGTTTGTGAATGTTGCCATCTGTCTTGTAGCTGAAGCTGATGGGTAACTGCTGGGGGAGGTGTGGCTGCTTCAGTTGAACAAATTAACACTTGAGAAGTTAAAGATGTTTAGCTGGAGTTACCTGCAATTCTCCAAGCGGACACTAGGTGGTGCCAGCAGGTCTGACTATGACACTGTCTTGCTTTCATAATAACTGTTGTTTTTTGGTTGTGTGTGTGTGTGTGTGTGTGTGTGTGCAGGTAGTATAGGAGCCCTGTGGTGGGACCCTGTCCAGAGGCTGCTTTTCTCAGGGGCCTCAGACCACAGTATCATCATGTGGGACATTGGGGGCCGTAAGGGAAGAACGCTGCTGTTACAGGGACATCAGTGAGTTCTCACATTGCCTGCAAACATGAAGCGGTGCAGAATTTGCCTTCACTTTGTTTTTATCAGGGACGAGGGAGCTCCCAGAGTAATCAGAGAAATGGCATGCAGTTGTACCATAAAACCTTCAGGAAAATAACCTCCCCATCAATGTTTTCTTGAACTCGTTTCACCACAGTTTCTGCATGCAGTGTCTCTGAGAGTCTCGTCTCCACTCTCTTGTCAAAGACAGGTCTCAGTGGTGTCAGTAACAGCTGTCCCCAGGCACTGACTGACACCATTTTTATCTCCGGTTCTCAGTCTTCATGCATATTTTACCAAGCTCCCATTCGGCCTCCCAGTTATAGATGTGATCAAACGCTTTGATGCGTGTCGTAGCAAACCTCCATGTATTACATAGATCCCATTGTTCTGTAACAGGATTTACAGACATTTGTTTCTCAGACAGCCAGAAATATGAGAGCTCTAATTCTCCCGTACTTTTGACGGCTCCTAAATCCTGTTTAGTTCCAGTTTTCATCTTCCCCTAAGCCTTTTTGTTCTCCTTGAACTCCTCCTCCCCACTGTTTTTGTCATCTTATTTTTGCAATTCTTTACAGTGTAAACTCAATTTTATCTACTAGGGTGTGGGATCTTTAACCAATTATGACATAATGCAACATATAAAAGTACCTTTTTATCTACAGAATATACTGTGGTGTGGGAGAAAAAGCATGTGTTTTCAGGCTGTAGATGCTGAGCTGTCTATGGAAATGGTTCCATGGACTCTTGTAGAAACTCTGTTGACTGAGCTGCACAAGTAATGGATCTCTTGTATAATACTGGGCTCAAGCAGACTAGAAAAAAAACAAACTGTCAAGATTTTAACCATGTGGACACTTTGACCATCTAGTGAGCGTGTTCAGGCCCTGCGTTACCTCCAGCTGACGAGGCAGTTGGTGTCGTGCTCGGCCGATGGAGGCATTGCAGTGTGGAACATGGATACGCAGAGAGAAGAGGTTTGCATCACTGTAACAGCAGTAGGACAAGTTGACTTCATGGTTTCATGGATCACCTTTCTATATATATTTTTTTTCTCTGAAGCTGTAACCAGCGTAATTTTTGATTGCACGTCTCTGCAGGCGCCTCAGTGGTTAGATAGCGACTCTTGTCAGAAGTGTGAGCAGCCTTTCTTTTGGAATATCAAGCAGATGTGGGACACCAAGACCTTGGGACTCAGACAGGTAAGACGAGAGAACCCGTTTCCTCAATAGATATTGTTCCCTGATTATTAATCTCACCACGATGTGGGTGTGTTTCTTGTCTGCAGCACCACTGCAGGAAGTGTGGTAAGGCCGTGTGTGGGAAATGTAGTTCTAAACGCTCCACCTTCCCGATCATGGGCTTTGAGTTCCCGGTGCGTGTGTGTGATACCTGCTTTGACACCATCAAAGAAGAGGAGTAAGTAAAGGGCCTCTTTAAGTCACTGGTGGCAGGACATGCCTGTTTCCACTGAGGGAAGCTCTGATGAATGGCTGTCATTGTGTGTGTTTTTCATGTGTGGTGCAGCCGAACACCGTTGGCCACGTTCCACGAGGGGAAACACAACATTGCCCACATGGACATGGACCCGTCTAGAGGCTTGATGGTCACTTGTGGAAGCGACCGTATTGTTAAGGTCAGCAACAGTTCTTTGATCCCAGATGAATCATGTTTAGTCATTCATGTGCAGGCTGTTTTAAACGGGGTCTTTGAGCTGGCGTCCAAACCCAAACCATCAGCTTTTTATTGCTTGAAATCAGCATCTTAGAGCCACAGATCACTAGATCGTCATTTCATCTACAGGAACACTTGGTCCACGGCTCTAGTAACTTATCACACTCTTGGCATTTGCGTACACATTTCACAGCACCACTTCAGTTTATACTTCTTTTCAAAGTTCATGTTTGCTTCTATTTTAATGCGTGTCTGAAGAAGCCATGAAAATAAACCTACAACTTAAAAAACACAAAGCCAACACTTTTAATTTAAATGAAGAACTTCGCGTAGTGAAGTTTGACTTTATTTTAAAAAAAAAACCCCCACCAAATTCACAAATCCATCATTTTTTATCTCAATTGAGCACTGTACACTGTCACTCATAAACATTCACCACTACCTCCTTTATTTCAATTTGCGTGTTAAATTAAGTAATTTAACATGCCATCGACACGTGTGTTTCTCCAGCCAGCACACGTGACATTAGAGCACAATGGGATAAGCAAACATATCATTTTCATGTCATAAAAACTTTACAAGGTGCTATTTTTCAAAGGTTAGGATTTAAAAAATAAAAAGAGCATTTAATTTAATTTAGCCCCAACCTCTATCTTGACAATTTGAGGTTGAACACCTGTATTATTTATTTATTTCTTTTTTTTTTTAAAATAATTTCAGTGCTGATGCATTCAGAGAGTGTAATGTAAGAGTGAGGACAGAGTGTAAATGAAAATATTGATGCATGTGTTAGTTTTACACATACATGCTTACTTAAACTTGAAGCAGCTTAATTATTTTGTCTGTGAGAGGGTTGGTGTGAGCAGTTTCAGTGACTGCTCACACCAGCTCACAAACCTTAACTTCCTACCTTTTGAAGGGTCTAAACAAGTCCCTGCAGTATTGGCTGTTTTTATGAGACAGTTGCCTTTAAAATCACAAACCTTGAAATCAGCCTGCACCTAAGTTGTTTCCTTTCGTCCCACTCTGATATATTTCCAATATGCTGCATATATCCACTTTATGAGCCCTAACAGTAGTAATGTTTGTCTCTGCAGATCTGGGATATGACACAGGTGGTTGGCTGTAGCTTAGCAACAGGCTTCTCCCCACGCTGATTGGCCCAGCCCACTACATGGTACCCTGACTCGCTCAAGCCCACCCCCCCACTCTTCCAGTGTCATGGAAACCCCTCTGTACAGTACATCCCCCCATCACGTCTGGGTTCTGCAGCTCCAGCCAAGCCTGCTCTTGGTGTGCGTGCGTGCGTGCGTGTGTGTGTGTGTGTGTGAGAGTGACCCTCTTCATTTCTTCTGCTTCTACAACAAATTTCACTAATTGACATTTTAGCAAAGTGTGCTGCACTGATTTTCTTTTTTCCTTGTTTTTGTTCTGTTTTCAAACAGAACCCTAAGCACAAAGGAGGGGGTGTGTGTACATGTGAGCATGTGTTATGATTTTTGTCAGAGAAGAATGGTATTGATATTGGTGTTTACATTCAATATGTCTGATGCTTCTTTCGAAAAATCTCTTTTTCATTGCCCTTGCACTGTAAAGTTAGGCACTTATCCTGTTACATATTCTCCAGTTGTACTTAACCGTTTGACACTAATATACTACCTAGCCATTAAAAAAAAAAAAAAAAAAGCAACCTAATCATCGGTATGTCCTTCGTCTTTACAGTAGATGCTTGTAACGACATTAATTTCTTCTTCTCTTTCACTAGTCGGCCTTAACTCACTCTCTCAGGAGGTTTTACATCAGTAGGTAGTTGTCAATAGGTGAGCTCTGATTCCAGTTGCAGTTTCTTTTTTTTTTTTAATGCATAATCATTGAGAATCAATAAACAGCCTCCTTGTTGCTGGATGAAGAAAAGCTGTTGAAACAGCCGTTCATGCAGCCACAGATATTTGGTGCAGCTGTCAGGTCTTTTCTTGACAGCATCGATCCTGCTTCCACATCATGATCCGAGGTGAGGCATGTGTTGCCAAAACAACATGACAACATGCACGGACTCCCCACCCCCGACCCAAAAGTTAGATTCCACTGTAATGACTATTTTTGTGTGTAATATTGGTTTTCCATGAGGTTGGGGGGGGGTGTCCCCCAAGGTGCTGCACAGCTTTGGTGAACTAAGTGTAGCACTGACTGCAGGCACATTGAGTTCTTTGGTCAAATTGGGGCTCGCTGTGCTCTCTCAAAAGCCTTAAAAATGGGACACATTATCAGAGAGCTTTTTTAAATGGTTTGCCAGTGCTCACAACTGTGCATTCATGCCATTTCACTCAAGCATCCGTCTTGTTACTAAGCTCTGCACGTCTTATTTGCAGGCTCCTTCACACAGGTTTGTTTTGGTTTTCCCCCATATTCTGTCTTCAGCTTATTGTTTCCCTCTCCAAACACGCACGTGCTACAAGGATGTCATAATCGAAGCACTGCACTGTATTGTACAAATTTCTTTTTTTTTTTTTTTTTTTTTGTAAATTCAGATATGGGAAAGATAAATGCTGGAGTCCATGTAGCATCCCTGTAAATAGCAGCTAAAATCATCTGATATTAGACTAATGCTTGCCTTACTGTGAGTGGGAAAAAATGAGCATTATATCTTTAGGATTTCTTGATTTCAAAATGTCACATTCCAAGTTTTTGATCATGTAGTGTTTATGTTTGTAGTAAAATATTTATCTGTTATCACTGTAAATTGTTGTTTTACCTTTCTGTACCCATCTGTTTGTCTCGATGTCTGGAATAGACTAGAACATGTCAAACTCTCTTTTCTGATGCACATTTAAACTCATTAGTGTTGAGATTACCTGCAGTGTCGGGTCATGTGGCACACGCAGGCAAAAATTAATCAGTGAAGTGGCAACAGAAACTTCATCTGTGACATGTAGATGTCAGGTTGTTGTTCTTGAGGCTAGACTGAGAGTTAACACCTATTATGTTCACCAACAATCTTAAGTTATTGTTCATTATTACTCAGATTCAAGTGGAACAGAGATCCATCTCTCTGCACATTTTTCTTTTTTAAAATGAGGCTTTTTCTTAGATACTGAAGCTCCAAGAGGAAATTTTAATTGATGTAAATCAGAGGAGATCACGAATCGCATCATTAAGTGAACGGGTCTTATTGTGCCTGTCGTGTGCAGCTGAGCAGGCTAAAAATATACCTGAGAGAAACTGGAGTTGTTGTGGGTGAATGTGTAATGTGTACCTTAACAAAAACCAGTACAACTGTGCAAAATGTTCAGAAGCTGTCCTTTTTTCTTTTTTTTTTTTCTTTGTCATTCCAGATTAAAATATAAATACTGACATTGTGTGTATTTATATTTTAACCCTAAAGTATTTAAATCCTAACCCCAACCCATTGTAAGTTGGTGGCAAATGTGCATGAAACCAGCACAATCGGAGGGAAATATCTAGCTTCAAAGCTGGTGGAGGCTTGACGATGTCCACCAACTAGATACTACCTTTATCTGTTTGGTTTACGATTGAACGCAGTGCTGATAAATGCAATTTTGACATATATGTCCATATTTGCAAGAATTTCCTCATTTCACCACTTAAGCTGGCCGATAAGCATTCAGTCAAATCAGGCTCTTAGTCCCACCCAAAGTATAAAAGCTTATCCGAAGCCCTCATCAGACATCTTGGAGTTCACTAGTGATGCTGCTGTAGTCGGGAGACGGGAGTCGTCCTCTTTGCTCTTGCAGCTAACTGGACACCAAAGCCGTTTCTAGTCATTACCTCTTATCATGTCCTTGCAACAGGCTCATCAGATGTACAAATATTAAAGGCTTGATGAACGGGAGGATTTTCTGCTTGCTGAAATAGCCTCAGTAATGGATTTCCTGCAAGTGCAGGAAGGAAGCAGTGGATTTTTTCCCATTTGTCCAGTGCTTTAGTTCCTTTTCTCTGGCGTGATGGAGAAGTCACATGGCTCATTACGGTTCTGTCATACTTGGCTCAACACTAGAGTTTATGGCAGGCATCTTGATGAGAGGTCATGTCAGCTTCGAAAAGATGATTCATTTCCCACAACACAAGGATTCATGATCTTAGTTTCTGTTCTCATGGACTGCTTGTAAAAGAACAGGATGTTATTAATGTATGACTGCAAATAACTATTTTTAAGTACTTTTGTTGACAATACAGGACTGATTTAATCCTCCCTGGGTCCTGAAACCAGGGCAGGGAAAAGGGAAAATTACAGTGCTTAATAAAGACATTTGATATGTTTGACTACTTTTATTTTTTTGTGTTTCGCTTCCTGACAGATGACAGAAAACAAGACGGAAAACAATCAGTAGTTTTCTTTATTCACTCTTGCGTTTACAAAATGAACTCAAGCCAAAGTTACAGTCAGCAAAAGGCCTTTTTAAAGGTGCTGGGCAGATATCAAGTCATAAATATAGAGATTTCACGGCGATGTGGCTGTGCTGTGTATTTGAGGCGCACGGAGAGAACGTCACTCTCCAGTCCGGGTTCGACCTTTGCAGCAGCTACACAATAACATAACAAACACAAAGAACGTTGTTACTAACATGGCTGTTTAGTGAACGCCACTTGACATGTTTTTAAGTCATCAGAACACAGGCATGACACTGAACCCGTGGCTGGTGTGTGAACAAACGACGACCGTGACTTTGGTCACATCAGATTCCCATCTGATTGACAATTTTAATAAAGTCACGTGTGTGTGTGTGTGGATTACGAATGTTCTCTCTATGAGCAGTGCATCTCGAAGGCAGCATCACTATCAAACATTTATAAATAAAATTCCTAGTCACTCAAAGCTGAGCTTGCAAATAATAAATAATGTTGCTGTAACATGAAAGGTTAGAAAGCATTACAAATCTGCAAAATCCCTCAGTTATAAGTGAATTTATTCTTCGTATCTGTCTCATTACAACCACGTAGCTTCATCTGATGTTGCCATTTTAAGTGTTTGTGACAAAGCAGAGCCAGATCTATACTCTCGCCTCACACGGGACAGATTTTCAACACGGCAACAAACCACCGAGCACATCCTCGATCAAGGGAAACTGGTTACGTTAGTGACGGCGGCGGCGCTGCCGGCTCAGTGCGGCTGAAACGTCTTGGCCAAGTCATCCAGCACGGACATTAACTTTTGCTCCTCCAGAGGAGAGCTGTGGGTCCAGGCCAGCGGCAGGTGGGTGGACACCATCTTTCGATCTGTGCACACAAAACACATACTGTTGTTATCATGAGAGAATCGCACTCAACAGTGATGTTGCGTTTGTTGAGAAGACGGTAAGGTCACATGTTTAAACACCAGTCGCTTGGATAACTGCTACTTAATTCTGTTAGTCTGACATAAATGTGATTCAAAAAATAACACTTTAAATAACATTCTGCTAAAGCTTTGCTAAATGAATAAAATGTCACAAATGGATTCCTAAAGTATGGTAAATATGGCTAATTCTTGTTTATCCAAGAATCCAGCATTAGCAGAAGAAACGCCATCAAGAACAGAAATGAAGTAAATTTAAGTTAACTGCCCTGTCAGTGTTCATGTCTGAGTAAAAATGGCAGAACTTTTGTTCTTGTATGGCTTTTTAAGGTAGTTTTTCATCCACGGAAGGTACCAATATTCTGTTGAAGAAAAAAAAAAAAGCAGAAAATTGGAGCAGCTCAGATTTTGTTTCCTGATCAGTCGCTGCTCTTGATGCTCCGTAGCTAGACGTTTTAAACAATCACTTTAGAAGATGCTCCGTTCTGAATGCAGTTTATGATCATATCTGTTTGTGTAATTTTGCACAAAAAATGAATCCATAGGGCCTTTGAGGTATATGTGGAAGAAAAAACAAAAATGATCATCCAAGTATGGTGAAGTAACAAATTTCAGCCGTGACAGCTGCTGTCATTTTGCCATGGAGCGGCAGAGTTGACATAAAAAAGGGGGAAAGAGCCAAACAATCACTGCAGTTTCCCCCAGGACGTCTTAGATATGTTAAAATTCAAGGTTCGTTGTGCAGCAGAAGGTCACAATGATGTAACATCTTCATATTCTCTCACTAGTGTCACTTGGTTCACGTATAACTCTGACAGATACTGCTCAGAAACTGGCCCACGTGACATCACACGACTAGAACTCGACCATATGTCTGCGTCTTTGTTGAAGATTGTATTTCCTGTTGGTCTATGGCCTCCCTCCTTAAGGTCAATAAGGACATTGTGTTCATGTGTGCATACAAAAAGTGCATTTGTGTGCACTCACAGAGGCACTCCACTATCTGGTAGTATCTGGCACCAAGAGCAGCCCACTCCAGCTGCAATGGACATGGGCCAAATGTTCACCCGCACACACACGTACACACAGCCCTCCCCCCATCCAGCCAACAAACGCACAATTCAATGTGCACACCTCTCCTCTCCAGTTTACTTTCCATATTTTGAAATTAATGCCACGCTGCGTGTTTTCCCCCCAACCCCGGCACACAAATCTACCGCTGATGAAAAGGTTCATTAGTTAGTGTTACTTTTGGACATACCCTGGTAGAAACGGCCACTGGGGTTTGTGGCAGCAGCCTCAGAAATGGCGAGCCACACCACGGTGTCAGCCCCCTGCTCTGGGGTCCGTAAACTGTCCTTCATAGAGCGATGGAAGTCTGGCATCGTGTTGGCCACGGCTGGGACAGACAGACATGTTGGGATAGACAGATGACAGACAGAAAGTGGGCATCACATCTTTGGACTCAGGGGTTTTCCGGAAGCTCTTGACTCTGCAGACATTTTTGGCGGTACCTGGAGTGTCCACCCAGCCAGGATGCATGACGGAGAAGTGGATGTTTGTGTGAGCCTTCGCCAGCTGTTCCGTCATCACTATTTGCTGCCTCTGAAACAAACACACACACACACACACACTGATAAACATGTCTTAAAGAAGTAAAAGACCCATTTCATGGTCAGGATATCTGGGTGACTCACTTTCTAATATGCCAGTGTCAATAAACCCAACCCCTCAACACCTTTAAGCTGACACTTCAGGTGTATAAAGTCTCCTCACATCTGTATCTGCGACTGTCATCCATGACAGGTTCCCTCTTGGCTTCTTTAAGCCCGCGTCTAATTGTATCATTTTACATATTCATCTTTTATGCACAATAAATTTATTATGATGTTTGTAACTGAACTGCTTTACTTTCAGACTTCCAACTTCGCTGACTTTGTTATGAATACATCATGAACACATCAAATTACTGTCTATAACAATTAGTTTCTTTCCAAGTGTAGAAAAGGTAGAATAGGTAATTAGTGGAAATATAAAACTAATTTTAAACACTATTGCTCTGAAATGTCCAATACATCCCAAGCTCACTGTTGGGCTTCCCTCAAAAATGATGAAAAGTAAATACATGCTTAAGTATCAATGATTAATATTGTAAACTGCTGTATTCTAATTTGAGATGCAGTGATCGATCGGCTGGTGATCGAAATTGACCCGTTTTTTTTTTTTGAAGGGGTCTGACTGAGACAGTATTAACAGATTTATTTGATCTATTTATTTATTAGCAGCAGTAAATGCACCAGCGTTGAGGCTTAGAACAGTGAGATGCTTTTTTTCCATGTCATTAAACACATCGTGAAGACACGGTCGCTCTGAAGCAGGTCGTGGAACCTTGTCACTGTGGGTCCATAATCGTAAAGAAACCAATTTATATGTAAGAAAAAACTCAAAGGAACAAAACCCAAAAACATGTGGAACAATAAACTTAATCCAACACTTTAAATAGCTCCACCCTTCAGAACAGAACATACTAGAGGCTAACAATGAATATAGTTGAGCAAACAGGCTGAGGCCTCTGCTGTCTCTGTTGATTGAGTTTATGTATGCAGCTCATCTTAATGAGAAAGAAAATTAAGCTCATCCGTATCACAGGAAGATAATGGCAAGGTATATAAAACTGTTGAAAAGGGGTGCTTAAACGAGTTACACAATCAGATATGCACTGAATTTCTTTGAATCTTTCGGTAAGCTTTAATTTCCCAAATGAAATGGCGCAGCAGAGAGCTCAACTAGCAGGGTACGGCGGCGATGAAGTCGGTTTCTGATTCACCAGAAGGCTAAAGGACCATTCCAGCGTGTTTTAGTGCAGTGACGCCTTAGACCAGGTCCAGGTCAAAAACCACAATACTTCCACTTGAAGTAAACCTTTTGATGATAAAGAATATCTTAAAACCAGTTTGTGATCTGTTCAATCTTTATTCTATTTGTGAAAATGTAAAATAGAGTCATTTCACTGACCTTTCACTGGTCCAGATATTAAAGACATTTTTTAAAACCCAAATTTTAATGAAAAAGAATCAACTTTTCAAGATTTGTATAGCCTTCATTGTTTTGTCACTGTTACTGGGGAACAGTGTTTATGAAATGTTGGTTATTTAACTTTCTTCTGAGTTCTGTTTTAAGCTACTGAGCTTAATTATTGGATTATGCAGCATTTCTGATTTAGACCAAATGTTTAGAAAACCTCAGTTTATCAACAATTCTCATCAGTGTAGTTGTAGTACCCATCTCATTTGCAGTATCTGTCTC
>JAOWBL010000464.1:0-12500 GCA_028564865.1 Zenarchopterus dispar | reverse complement strand
CTGTGCCCTCATTTAAAAGCAAAGATTCAGCTGGTAACAGTCCACTTGTAGTGAGGGTGTTTAAAGTGATTTTACTTTGACTGACCTGGTTTGAGTTTTGTGCTTTGACTGACTTTAACAGGGTTATCTGTATGTACTCTGGTGCTCAGTGGTGCACCCACTAAGTTTGTATTAACTTTGTAGCACCGCTTATAACTAAATGTTGTGGGTTGGCAGAATAAACGAACGTATTGTTTAGTTGTGTTTGTTGTTGAATTCTGAGTTGATTCGTCGTTAAACCAGGCAGAAATGTCGTACCTCTCTTGGCAATGGCCATGGCAGTGGCTTTCCCGATGCCACTGTTGGCTCCAGTTATCATGAAGGAGCGTCCGGCCACGGACACTTCCAGGTCCTTCTCCACAAACCGCTTGGAAGCTGACAAAAAGCCATTCCTGAAATAAATCGCAGCGTTACAACAGTTTAAAAAACCTGTCTTCACAGAACTGTGCTCCTAAAGCCCTGCCTCGGTGCTCAGCTCCATGCTGCGTGTGCGAGAGTGTGAGAGTGTGTACAGGTCAGAGGGGGCCAGCGTGTTTGAGGTCAGCCTCCCTGCTGTACATCTTCTCACAGCTCTACTGTACAGATACAATGAAGGGGAGTGTGCCTGGCATCATCTCTGGTCAGAGGAGGTTTGGGGTGAGACTCCCGGCGGTGACAACAACATCGGTTCATGTGTATGTGTAAGAGCACATGTGTGGCACCAAGGACATCAATTCCCCTCATTGTCCCAGATGCCATTGTTGATGGCGGCAGAAGGAGGGGATGAAGGAGACAGGCAGAGGAGGGGGGCCCTGGGGTTAAATGCCCGCTCTGTTCCATGGTGTCATGCAGAGAGCTATTAGTGCGGGGTCAGAGCGGGTTGCTGGGCAGCTCTCTGGGAGGAAAAATAACACAGAACAAAGGGGAGAGGGGAAACAATCACAAAAGCACCTCTTCAGACAACTTGGCATTCTGTATACTGATGAGGAAAGGCGCCACAGGGCTGCAACAGATCAAATCAAACTGATAACGCTTTGAGAGCTCTTTAGTGACTGAACAAATGATTCCTGGTGTTAAACGTCTTCTGCCGAGTCACCCTGAACTCAGGTTTAGTTCATAAATCTGGGACTAACGGCATGTTTCTGTTCGGTGCTGCTGTGGCAGGTGGCTTACACCTCGCATCACTGATCAGAAGCTGCAAACAGAAACACAAATCTAAAACGGCATTTTCTCATTTTCATGCACTGAATTACCTTTTATGTCTGTCGTGCAAAGATCCAGTTTTGTCACGATTAACCTAATCTAACCTAACCACACGCAAGGAAATTCTCTCATTTAGGTATGGCTGAATCATTACATGCCTGTTTACATCCCAGCAAGAAATTGAGCATTTTCTGACATGATTAATAGTGTTTCATGCATCTAATGTGACAAAACGGAATAAAACAAGTAAGATTATTCATGTACGTGTGTGTGTGTATATATATATATATATATATATATACACACACACATATATATATATATATATAAACAGAGAGAGAGACTAAAAGAGATTGGAGAGTTTATTCATGTTTATATATTTTTAATAATCTGCTTTACATTTTGTATCATTTATTCTTAAAGTCAATCAACTTTTTCAGTTATTTTTTTTGCATATAATATTTAATTGCCTCTTGTTTAAATGTGTATAAATGCGTATGTAACAAACAAAGCGAATCTGAATCAGAATAAGAATTTCTCAGAGTAAAAGTAACTTCATCATATGTTTTGTTTTATCCAACTAACAGTCCAAAATCCCCTAAAATATAAAATATATCATCCTAATAAGCAAATGCAAACAGTGAATTATCACATTTCAGAAGGTGGGATTAACAAGTTTGATATTTCTCCTTTACAATTATATTAAATTACTCATAAACAGTCCAAATGAAATACTTATTTTTTTTTTAAATCGATCTATCAGTTGACTGAGTGCTGAGAGAAATGTTTACATGGAGTCTCTGAAAAGCTGTTTTGACAACTACCTCATTTGTTTCAGTACAGAGACAATCAGCCCTGTTCTTTATCATCCAGAGAAAGAAGGAGAGAGAAAAAAACTATTCTCTATATCTTTTTTTAATTTAGGAAGGTTAAAAACATAAATGCGTCATTATGTGATATGGAATAGTTCTAGGAAAGTTACAGGTGTGATGTGAGAGTGTCAACAGCAGCAGTCTTCACACACCAGCAGAAATGCTCCCCGACAGGTCCCACGCTCCTCCCAAAAACGCGCGAGCAGGACGAGGGTCTTACCTGGTGAACTCGGTGAGACCCTTCAGGAACCAGGCGGAGTTGCGGTACAGAGACATGGTGCTGCTCTGGAAGCCTCTCGCTGCGGACTTCTCTGCTTTTACTGTGGAGCAAAACCACGTGGAGCCCCGCGGGGGGCGGGGGGGGGGCACCAGCGGACCACGATCCCACCTGACCCCCAGCGGACACGCGCAAACCTGCACGGAGCTTACTGGAAAAACTATTTGTTTCTTTCCTTTTCTTTAAACTAACTTATTTGTTTGTTTGTTTATTATGCTTACAGCAGGACTTGGCTTAAAACATTTAAGGAAGTCCTACTAACTGAAATCCAAGTGAACAGATGTGTTTGATCCATGACTTTCTGAAACCTCTGCACCACCATCATAAACAAAAAAAAAGTTACACAATCTGAATATAATGAACAAATGAAATATATATTTAAAAATTACCCAGTGCATTCAGAATGACACAAAAAGGGTTATTTAAGTAAGTGTTAAAGAGAACATTTGGGACCTTTTTGATTTATAATAAATACTTCAACTAACGGAATGCCATTTTTGCATTATATTTCACCTGTCAGGCTTTAAAGGGTTAAGGAAGCAAATTGTCACCTGGCTAAAAAGTGAAAAATGTGAAAAAAAATATGATCTGGTCATCATTTAAATCACAATAAAGCAGGATGTGTTTAAACTCATAACACGCACACGCACAATCAATGTTTTTGTTTTTATTAAACACACTCCCTAGAATTTACTGTTGCTCCTGGGTGAGAAAAGTGGCGCCTCGGAGCTGGTCCAATCCTCGACAGCTTGGAGCTACACTCAGGAGGAAGTTTTCACCATTTCTCTTTGCAAAACTTCTCCAGCTCAGAAGCGTTTGAACAGCTTTCCTTAGCTCATCCCACAGCATCTCTGTAGGGTTAGAGTCTTTACTGGGACTGGACCGGGCCGCAGGCAGAGAGGGGGGAGTTTCCTCTTTCAGGACACAGTGGAAAAGTGTGACAGTCCTACCCCGTTTCCCCCCTGTCCCCTGGCATTAATGTACTCCAGAAGCCCGCATTCCCTCTGTCACGCTGCCCACGCTCACCTGTCCAAAGTTCCCCGGCAGCTCCCCTGCAGCCAATCAGCGGCTGGAGCGCAACAGGGCGCGGCTCCCCTTGGAGCAGGTGAGAGCGCACGGATCCCTGGGAAGAGCAGCAATGTCGCCGTAACACACAGTAGAGCTGTTGCCGTCAGGGACAGGTGACCTTTAAGCCTGCATTATTACACTTCGGGTTGTTTTCTCGCAGGCTTAAAAATGGTAAGTATCCGAACTTCGCTCCTGTCTTTGACCAAGCCGCATCCGTTCATCTTTGAACAATAGGCTGTACAATTCCCAGCAACGTGTCAAACATCTCGGGAAATGTATTTATTTAGCTTTTCCTGATTCTATTTGAAGAAGTGAGCACTATCAATGTGAACTGACGTAGAAATGTGGGGGGTAATAAACATTTTGACGCTCTGTTTCATTCAGCCTCTTCTTACACAAGGAAACGCCACGGGAAAGGGTGGAAAAAAAACTTGCGGGACCAACTTGTCAGATTGGCAAATAAATGCAAATTTATGATCTCGGACTAGCTTGTCTGTGCTTTTATTCAAACAGTGGGTGCCATTAAGTTGTGTGAAAACTGAGCGCTTGAAAGAGAAATGTGGCACCCCAGTCCACGCTCACGTGCCCCGCTTCATCCTGTGGCAGACACGCGCTTGCTTGCAGCTACACCCGGGGCAAAGAGCTTTCATGGGTTACCCTTTTACAACACCGGGGCTGGATTTACTGTCTTTTTGCTCTCAGAGGTGATCTACATAAGTCGGTTTCCCTGGTGATCTTTTACTTGTGCAATCTAACTGCGGCTTGCTGCAACAGTGGCAGCTTTGTCTAAGCAGCAGATATTCCTGTGGGTTTGGACAGGATCATCTAGGCTTTCCTTAACTGGCTCTTTATTAACCATATGTTGTCCTGTTTGTGTTTGGAAACCAAACGCTCGACTCCTCTTTGCATAAATGTACACTTTATGATCTTAAACACGACAAGGCATTTGTTTTTAAGTTTTGGAGAAGTCTTATTCTGCTCCCCCTCTTTTCTCTCTGCAGATGCGTTTTCTGCTGCTCTTCAATCGGCAGGGGAAGCTGCGGCTGCAGAAGTGGTTCATACCCACGTCGGAGCGGGACAAGAAGAAGGTGATCCGGGACATGGTCATGCTGGTTTTGTCCCGTCCACCACGTACCAGCAACTTTCTCCAGTGGAAGGACCTCAAGATCATTTACAAGAGGTGGCTGCAAAAGACACAACAGCATTTACTTATTTATTTTTAGGATGTGTACTCCCTTTAGTCTCATTTTCAAACATGACCTGCATCACTAGAATAAGTGCTGTGGTTTTACTGCAACACATTAGCCCTCATCTCTTTTCCTCATTTTTTTCCTACAGAATTACAAGAAAGTAAAAAAAAAACAAATGAAATGGAAGTAAAAGAACAGAAGAAAACACAACTCGTTGTAGTGCAGCCAGGATCAAGAATAAATTACAATAAAATAAATAGAGCCATTGTTTCCTTGTGAAGACTTAATGTCTTCCTCCAGCAGTTATTAATGCTCTAAATCTCAAACCCAGATCAACTTGATTGAATTTAAAGCAGCACTAATGAGTTTAAGTCTCTTTTGCCATGCTACTAAAGATTTGCTCCTGTGGGGTCTCCGGCTTGGCCGGTGTCTCATTTTCTCTTCCGTCATTCATTTCAGGAAGCTGTTACTTTCCTCTGCCGTGATGTCCATCCAAAGTTTCTTTGCCTGGAGATTGCAAAAGCTAGAAGACATTTTCAGATTATATGGGTTTATACAACATAGAGAAAATTCTTTTGTGCTGCTTTAAAGTATGTTCATCCTTTGCATTTCAGGCCTGCAATAGAATTTTTTTTAAAGCTGGGACATTAAAGCTTTTATCACTTTGTAATGTTGTGGTTCCTTCTAACAACATATCAGAGCCACTCTGGCATTGAGGATACCAGGTAATGAAGCTTTACAACTGTTATTATGTCCCATTATTCCTGCAAACATGCCTGAAGGTGTGGCTTCATATCATTACCATTTTTTCTTCCACAATGCTCCACGCGGGCTTCGTCGGGGGCAGGTCAGACCTGTCTTGTTGCTAAGATCAGCGTAGAAGTTTGTGGTTTTTTTTGGTCCATAGCATCCAGTGCCTATTTCTTTTGGGAGAAGTGGGAACTGGGTGGTGTGTCAACACCACCTCCTGATAAGATGAACGTAAGGCTTCCTTTTTGCCAGCAGAGTTTTGAGTGGCGTTTGTGAATGTAGTTTTGCAGGTCATTGCTAACATCACCTGTTTGAATTAACATCATAATATTTTTCTCTCATTTGCTCGCTAGCACGTTGTTTACTCTATTGAAATGTGTTGCAGGTCTTGAATGCAAAAATTGATGTACTTTTACAAAAAAAAAATGAAACAAGCTAAAACATTGCAAGTTTTACATTTATACCCTCTTCAATAACTGGAAGTCAGTCAGTGTGAATGTAGGAATCAGCGTGTGTTAGTCTTTTTCAGTATATGGGAGGCTATGATAATGCTGATTTGATCCCGCCCACATCTCCATTCACCAGCAGATGACACACTGACACTGTCCCACTTGTCCTCTGTGACTCTGCAGCACCCTCTTATGCTATGCAATGACTTGCACCAATACTAAAGTAATTCATTCATGTTTTTGTTTTTTTTTTTACCAGAGAGGGATTCTAACTTTAAAAAGTTAACTTAAACAAAGTTGCAAAATAGTAATGTTTTCATTTTACATGTACTACAGAATTAGTGGCCATCTAAGAGCAGCCTTGCTCCTACTCAGTCCTCCTTTTACTTCCTGTTTGTTTTTGCCTCTCAAGTTATTCTCACAGCACACTTGCAAATAACCAAACTGACACTAAAACACAAGTAGTCTGGATTATATTTAACATGACCACACAGGTTGTTTTATCTTGCCTTTCTGAGACTGTGGGAGGTAATCTCCAGATTCAAAGCTTAAATCCTCAGCCTTATGCTTGACAGGGCTTATATGTTGAAATGTCTTATTACAAACGAGCAGCAAAAAAGTCTTACAAAACAGACCGGAACACATCTTGTACATCATGAGCTCTTTCATTGGGGATTTTACATGAGCTGCTTGTTACACTAAGCTACTGTGGATGGCAATTTGAAGCAGATTTATGGTGAAAGTGCTGCCACTTATCTTGTTGATATATGGCAGATTGATTCTTAAACTGGTCCGCAGAATTTCAGTGTTACTGAAATAAACTTTACTGTACATGTGAGTAGAAGTTGCTATAGGATTCTGTAGTAGTGTGTTTGAGCAAATGAATTCTTGTTCATACCTTTTATTCAGTAGAATAGAATAGAAGAAAACACACAAAGATATAGTGTAATAAAAACACAGAATAAATAAATAATAATAACACACACAACCATGCACCTACTGATACTTTAACTGAGACTTCACCACAACTGCTTTACTCTCATGCTGTAACTCTAGTTTTAATACCTAAAAACAAGGATTCTGTTTGTATTTTAAGATGGACATTAAGTAGTTTTACAAATAATATACATTTGCAAGAAGAACATAGACTGAAAACTGAGCCCAAGCTGTAACCTAGCAACAGACTAAATTGTCAGAAGCAATATATATATACACACATGATATAATTAAATACTAACTAATTTATACTAAAAATAGTACATTTTTTGTTATCTGTAAAATAAAAAACATATTGAATTTATGAACCATTTAGTTCATTAGAGGACTCTGTCTGCAGATCATCAGTGGATCTCTGATATCCTTCCATGCTTTTTAAAACAGACAAAGAACATCTGAAAACCAGACAGTAAAAAAACAAATCCTAACACTTTTATCAGTCATATATCAAACACTGATTAAAAAAATGTAACCACTGACAAATAGGATGATCATATTTTAATTAGTGCTTTGTATGAAACTTAAGTTCAAAACCATATAAATAAGTTCAGAAGGAAACAGTAAGATACATTTACTTACTTAATCTTAGGAAAGGGGAAAAATCAGCTTTCTTGGAATCAAGGAGCAGTTATTGATTCCAGTTTAGTGTCCCAACATCTGTGAGTCATTCTCAGTGGCTAGTTACACATATACCACACGACTAACAACTGTTAGTTAATCAAAGGCAAATGGGACTCCTAATCAAAGTCAGCGTGAATCTCTTCCTGTTATCAGTCCTGGTTCCTACAAGTCCACGGTCTCAACACTGCAGCTGCCAGCTGGACACACAAACACTGAAGTCCAAGTCAACAGAAGATTGATCCATTATACTGACTTTCCTAAAGAGAGTGCTGTCTTTTGTTCTTCATAACTAGCTGTTGATGCTGACTATGCATTGTATTTACAGCTACACACATGTACCAAAACACGTTACGCACATGCAGTAAACATAACAGCAAAAGCAAACGGTGTAGAAACACCAACACAGACGGCAGTTTAAATACCTGGTACTTACACTGTGAGGTTCTTCTTCTTTCATGAATATGTGTGTGCTGGGAAATCCATGAAAACACACAGCAACAGGAAAGATGAGCACAAAGAGTTCTTTTAACCTCAGCATTCAAACATTGTTTCCATACATGATCTTTGTTGTAACATTGTTTGTAGTGAGACATCTTCTCTTTGGAATTCTTTTGCTCAGTTAACTTCCATGCTGTTCTCCGACATCGCTACCATTGGTTGCTGTGCCAACCATGACTATACCATGCAACTTTTTCCCTCTGTGCCTGCAGGTATGCCAGCCTGTATTTCTGTGCCGGTTTGGAGGACAGTGATAACGAATTGCTTGCACTTGAAATACTACACAGATACGTTGAGCTGTTGGACAAATACTTTGGCAACGTAAGTAGAGTGTATTTGTCCAATATTCTCCTGTTGTGTTCTGGGGATGTTTAAATTGTTAGCTGTATTTTTTTTTAATCGGACAAAAGAAGTTGAAATCTTGAATTATGTCATCTTATTAACTTTCTATGCCCCTAAAAGTGGCCATACTGTCTTCATTTTTAGCCATCTGGCTTTAATCTCTGGTACCTCTGCACCAGAGAAACTACCACCAGAAGAGCATAACTTCAAAATTCCTACAATTACTTCTGAACCACAAACACCAAGAAACACAAGGGTGCAGAGTTAACTGCTCATGAAGTGAACAACTCCTGTTGCCGGTCGGATGTATATTTACAGCTGATAAACATGTTTTCGAGGCTGTTTTCAGTAATTTCCTGTAAATGACTGCACCACCTCAAATCTTTCTATTCATGTTCAAGTCAAAAAAGGATTCAGAATGTAAAAGTAACATCTCTGTATGGTAGATACCATCCTCATCAACTACTAAGTCGTTTGTGACAAAAAATGCAATTGTTACAAAATAACAGAGAGAAACAGAAGCTGATGTGTTAACTGTCCTGGGTAATAGCCGACCACCTACCCTGTGTTTTTAATGATTTGTGCTGTAATTGATTTCTCCACAGTGAGATGGTGAAGTAACCTATAGTTCAAACCCAGTGGGATTGCAATGATCCTGTCCTTGTATCATCAATAGTGAGCTATAGCCCTCTGCTGTGTCTAGCAGACATGGGGCATGTCAGACTCCCCCTTGTGTCCACCAGCTGATCCTGCTTTAAATCCACTTTGATTTGCTGCTGGCTAGACTGGAGCTTCTTACTTACAAAAGGATAAGCAAGTAACAAATAAGAGTGAACTGTTTGTTTCATATACTGCAAAATGTGATGTAGGATTTTTCTTTTCTTTTAAGTTACTGTTCCTTTCTAATATGCGATTAATATGGGATCAATGGAGGGCCACAAATATGTTAAGTATAACCATTGCATTGACTTAAAGAAGGGATTGCATCTTATGTCTGAATTGATGGATTGTGTATTCTGATTCAGGTATGCGAGCTGGACATCATTTTTAACTTTGAGAAGGCCTATTTCATCCTGGATGAGTTCCTGATGGGTGGAGAAATCTTAGAGACCTCCAAATTTTCTGTGGTTTTGTCTATGGAAGAAGCTGACACTCTTCAAGAGGTATGATCATCTTTAATAAGCTGTCACCTGTCACAGGTGTTGTTGTGACATATCAAATGCATTCAAATCTCCTGTCTCCACAGACAATGGAAGAGTATATGAGCAAACCTGCCTACTGAGCCAAGAGAAGACAAGGATGGCTCACATTTCAAGCCTGCAATGAAACAAAAGTTTCATTTCAGGCGTCATGAAGCCTAATATTTATTCATCTCAGGGTTTTATAACAGGAAATGTGACTTCAAAGAGTCTTTTTTTTTCTAGTTTATCAGAATGTGTTTTATTTCCAGCTAATGAGTTTATAAGATCCTGGTGCATACAGGGACTTGTGCTCAAAAATGATGTGTTTTTGTGGTGATTAAATAGAGAAACACTTCACAGTAAGGAAAAAATAAAGTCAATGCTTTATTAATCTCAGGTTTATCACACAGTACCACATTTACGAAAGAATTACCAAAAAACACAAGTGAATCTAAGGGATCCAACACTGGATTTGAGTTTGTGTCTTTTTTTTTACTTAAATGAAAGGCTGGTGAGACACATGTACCTTAATGTGTTGTGAAGCAACCAATTCTTAGTCAGAAAAACACCAAATGAATGTCTGAGTACACATTTCTGCGAATAAATAGAAGTTTTTTTTTATAAACCTAGTAACTTAAGTTGGCTGTTTGTTTTCATCAGCAAAATACTTGTCTGTGTCTATACATATATATATATAGACACACACACACACACACACACACACACATTCCGACTCATTTATGCTCATTTATACTCCTTTGGTAGTTTTGGGGCCACTCTCTTCCATTTCTGGGTTCAGGTAGCTCAACAGTTTCATCATAGCCTCGTTCTCAAAGCCCTCTGTTTGTGTCTCGCCGCCCCTCTCCTCCTCTTCAGATCGTCTGTTTCCATTTGGGTGTCTACCAGAGTCCATTAGGTCAAAATATTCCTCCACTGCCTTTCCAAAGGAGCGTGGCATGCTCTGTCCAGCTTCTCCCTGCTTTTGGCTCACCTTGCTGTTGCTAAATGCAGATTTGGGATACTGTGCCAGCATCTGAGCTGCTAGATAAGTTGCCAATTCATCCTCATCTGCGGTGTCGTCATAGTCGTCTCTGAAGGTATTTGGAAGGCGCTGTTGCGTGGGAGTGGATTCCCCCAGCCGCCCAGCAGGCTGAGTGCGAAGTCGTGACAGTGAGCTTTTGTGCTGCCTCTGCTTCCTGGTGGGAGCAGGATCTTCCGTGCCTTCCAGCCCCAGGATTTTGAGGATCTCTTCTGTTCTCAGCTCTTCTGGGGTCTTTTGCCCGTAAGGTGGGTGTCTGTTGAAGAATTCATCTTCAGGAATCGTATGTGCCTTCTTTGAGGACGTCTGAGCGAGCTGGCTTTCTGCTCTGGATAATGTGTTGCTCTTTTGGAACTTGTCTTGATTGACCTTGCCTCCAGTTTTCAACATGTTCATCAGGTCTTCAGGTGGGATCTGGTATTTCTGGGAGATAGCAAAAAGCTTGTAGATGACCTGTGGATCTATGTTATCTCCATACTGAGCCGGCGATGCCCGCCTTTCTGCTCTCTCCTCTTCTTCCTCCTCTAACTCTCGTTTCTGCTCACCCTCTTCTGTTTTCTCCAGTATTTTCAGTAGGTAATAGTCCACCAAATTGGCCACATCATCTGTGTCACTTGACCTTTTAACTGGGTAGCTTTCTTCTTCCTCTTCATCATCCTCTTCATCATCCTCATCAGCTTCTTCATCATCGCTGTCATCAATGTAATTAAGACCTCTATCGCTCTCATGTTTGTTTTCCTGTTCCTCCTTCTCCTCCTCCTGTTCTTCTAGTGGACCCCAGTCTGCAAAAACACCCATGTCATCATAATCTGCATTCCTCACATTAAACACATCTTCATCTTCTCCTATCCCATCATCCTCCATGTCATCTTCCTCATCTTGGCGCTTATTTGTAATCTTTGTACCTGTCAGCTTATCCAGTTCATCAAACACAGACTGTAGTGTGGCCAGGTTCTGAGGTGTGTACTTCTCTTCCACGTTCTCATTAGTGCGCTTGAAAGGGTTCGCTTGCCTTGGTCCCTCCCCATCATCATCCTCACCCCCATCACCTTCTTCCTCATCCTCAAACATTAAGGGCAGCTTCTTATGGGGTATGATGTTGTGTTGCTTCTGCTGCACCCTAGCATACGTTCCTTGATTCATGGGCCGAAGCTGAGCTGGTCTGGAGGCTTTCTCCGTTTGCTGGAGTGTGCTGAGAACAGCCTGGAGAAGCTCCTCGCTCTTGTCCTCCCTCCCCTCTTCCTCCTGCTCCTCCTTATCTTTGCTTTGAACAGGGCCAGAAGCCAGCCTCAGCATCGCTTGCAGATTCTCTGTGTTGTCCATGTGGCTGACATCGTGCCCAGCAGCAAGAGGGGCTTGCTGCTGAGAGTCCACACCAGATCTTTGGTGGAGACTCTCAATGTACTTCAAGGCTTTCAGCATATCTGTATTAGGTGCTGGACGGACATTTCCCCTCAGGGACTCCAATTCGCTTCCCCTTAGCCTGTGCTCTCTGAGAGAAGCCCCGTCAATGCAAGAGGAAGTGAGGAGAAGGATCAAGATGAGGTTGGCTAAACAGACGAGGAGAGGCTTGGTTGTTGTGTAGGTCTGAGAGAGTGACGGCATGGTGACGTCTGTAGAGGGGAGACAAAGAGGTGCGTGTCAGCACTGACCTTTGCACGATAAACTAAAAGCTTGTTAATTATTACTAATCTAGTATTACGTCAATTGAATTCATAACTGAATCCAAAAATACTTTAAAAATCCTCAAAGGCAAATTAATTAAATTAACTAATTAATTTTTTTCTGAATGATAGCTTTACAAATTCTTTACAAAAAACCACATTGATCCAGTATTTTCCAATTGGATAATAACCTGTTAAATTGTTTTTTATTTCTGTTTTAACTTTATGTACAACTACACATTTAAAATTAAACCACTGTCATTTTTAATCATCATATATGGATGTCATTTTTTTTGAGAAACAAAAAATTTCTTTTTGAGTATGCAAATGAG
>JAOWBL010000463.1:0-17515 GCA_028564865.1 Zenarchopterus dispar | reverse complement strand
GGACTTGAAGTTTTTGTTTTCACTTCAGACATTAGGAGTTTCTGACACAGTGGCTTCCTACAACACACACACACACATTTCATTGTGCATCCTTCTGGTTTACTGGACAAATGCAGGATGTTCACTTCTATTGCTGAGAGCAAACAGGAAACAGATCCAGAAATAGAACTAAACAGTCAAAAAACCCCAGTCCACCTTCAGGTGTACATCTCCACTGTGTCAGGTCACACACACATACCCCGCCAGCACAATATGAAGAAGCAGTGATTGTATAAATCCTCTGATCTGTGGATATTAAACTGAGGGCATGCAGATCATCAGTCACACAGAATTTTCTTTTTCTTTTTAAAGAAGTGTCCTCTTCTTTTTGGTGGACGATATCAAGAAGAAGGTGGGGGTAAAGCAATGGATGAGAGCGTTGACAGGAAACAGAAATAATTATAGCCCAGGTACCGAGCACTCTGGGAATTCTCCACACACAACTGAGAGGATGACGTCATTTCTGTGAGTGAAGGAATAAAACAGATACATGTAGCCCAGTAAAAAAAAAAGAAAAAAAAAAGCATTTTATACTAAGCGGACTGAAACATTAATAATAAAACATTTGAATAAATGACAATTTAAACATATATCTGTATGTACAGATAATTAAAAAAATGTCATAAGAGACATAAAAAGTACTTTATACATAGTTAAAAATGTTACAAGCCAACCACAAGGTTTTTGTCAAGTTTATCCATAAAGTTTTTTGGGGGTTTTTTTTGAAGCAAACTTGTAAACAATGCAAAGAAAAACGTGGTCTGTGCGCAACCTAACATTTTTTACTGTCAATCTTTTAATTTCTGTAATGCAATTGGATAGTGTACTTGTGTCGGCCAATCAGAGGAGTTGGGCGTGGTCTTTTGTCACCGTGTTAGAGTCCTCTTCACTGTTTTACTGCACTTGGCTGTGCGCAATGACAAGAGCAAACAATAGTTTGTCCCCGATGTGAAACTATCCTGTAACATCGATGCAGTGGATGCAGAGTCCGCCAGATCATGGTCGGATGTTTTGTTGGAAATTGTGAGTATTGGAAATGTACATTTTTTTCTTCAAAACAACCTGTTTTGTACTGATTGCGTGAAGCTAAGCATGAGCTAGCGCCGAAGCTAAAGCTAACCTCGTGTTATGCTCTGTATGCAAAGTATATTTGATTTTTATTGAACTTTACACTAAAGAGAGATTTGTATGTACACAGCAGACCAAGGCCTTCTCTTTGGACCATGCTGTGGAGGAAGGTCAAAAAACCATCGGTTCTGCAAACAAGTCTGAGCGCTGGTGTGAAGTAGTCATGTGTGGGAGAACTGGACACTCATCCGCCCAACCGCGCCAACAACTCTGAATGGTACCTGGCTGTGAGTACTCAAAAAGAAGAAAAAAACACTGTGTGCACGTGCTTTTTATTTTGGCTTGCGCTGCAAGTGAAGTGTTACATACAAATTATGTTTTTTTTCTTTTTTCACTTTTTTCAAACTTTAAAAAGAAAAAGTCAGCAATCTCTCAAAACAATGCAGTTTTTTATATTTAATGAAAGAAGTAAACACTGAAAAAGTTAAAATATAAAAGGGAAAACGGTGAGAGCAGAGCATAAATCTGCTGTTTCAGGATTTTTTTTAAAATTACACAATTTATAACAAATGCTTGTGAACATGGACAGCTACATTTGTCAGGCTAAACTGCTGAAATAGATATTTAAATAAAGTGCATGCAAATGTCCTCATAATTTAAAATGCAATCACTGGCTGAAAACTGATAAAAGACTTGCAGAATTTTTTAAAAGAATTTTGACCCACTGATTCATGGTTTTCACCAATGGTGCCCTGCACATTTACTTCTGGAAACATTATGGAGAAACTTCAACTTTTAAACCTTTTTCTATTTATTTTCTTAAGATAGTGGAGATGTGATGGATACTAAAAAGGTTTTTCATTTGCAAAACCCTGTCAGGACAAGTTTAATCATTTCAGTGGATTCGCAGCCCACAGGTAGAAATATAATAAATCAAGGAGAGAAAGTACTGACATAAGACAAAGCATGTAAAGCAACCCTGAAATGTTGCAACTACATATTTAGAGTGTTGGGCTGATACTCAGAGATGCATTTTCTAACTCACTTTAAGACAGAATTACCAGGCGTGCCGTTTCCTACTCAGGTTTCATGATGCTGAGTTAATGGAGACAATTCACATCAGCTTTAAGACTGCTGAACCGAAATAAATGTCAAGATTCCCAAATACACACACACATGCACAAAAAAGGTAGCAGGTCCTCTGACGACCCCCTCTCTTAAGACTGTGGTTACACTGTAAGCCTTAGTTCTGATCTTTTTTAAGTTATCCATTTTTTCCCCCATGACTGTTCAGATCATTTTTAAAAAGTGCAGTGTAAATTTATCCAAGAGCCCCAATTTGACCAACATAACATTTTAACACAACGTATGAAAGTAAAGAGGAAAAAAGTGTTGGCAGAAGAGGTATGTGCTGTGAAGAATGGAAATAACAAATGTGTGTGTTGATAGATTTTTGAAGGGAAAGCAAACATGTGATAAGGAGAAAAATGAAAAGGGGGAAAATTGAAATACTGGTACAATCACGGTTTGGAGCAACAGCTGCTCCTCCCATCATCACTTTCCTCCATGTTTTAATCCCAGTTTTTGCACTATTTTTTCTTTTTTTTTTTTTCCCACTCAGGATATTGCCTAAAGCTGACCAAGAGTGACATCAGAATTGCATTTTATTCCAATACATCCCATAGACCTGCTAAATTGCTGTAGTGTTGATTCAGCATCTTCACATTCCAGTGGGATTCGAGTCACGATGTTAGCTGAACACATTCTTACAAAATAACACTCCCTTGTAACCCCAAATTATGACTTCATCATAAAACTACATCCATCGCATGCGGGCAACCCAAATCCCGTTTCCAACATGATATTACTGCCCAAGTCACATCTCTGTGGATTGGTGGAAAAAATGCATCACAGCACTTTCCCGATGGATGGATACAGCAGTTGTGATGGAGCACTTCCTGTAAAGGCATTCCTGTTTTGACACCTTTTATATGAAATACATACTTTCACATAGAGGCCATGTGTGCAACTGCCCCCGTTATGAGTGTGCTCGTGTGTGCCCACATCCTGACCAGTGACAAACCATGTATGACCTGAATGCTGGATGCATTCGCAGCCTGTTGCTGAGTAATGCACAGGTCCGGCTGACTTGTTTCTCTACTTATTATTCAGATTCAGTACCACCAGCTGCTTGCTCAGCAGCAGTGAAATGAAAAGCGCATCTTCATGACACACTACTGATATTTATAGTAGGAACAGTTGCATGATTATGAATATTGCTGCCTGGTGGAGATTCACTTCAATATGGGAATTGGGAGGAGGGATGTTCCTTCACCAGAAAGAAACAAAAGGGTGAAGCGATGGCTTTTCTGAGGACACATTTGCAGCACATTGGTAGTTCGTAATGTTTCATACAGAATACATTAGTCACATATGGCCTTGGTCAGCTCTGTAGAGGAAAAAGGAAGACCTTCCTCTGCAATCGACATCCGTCAATCGCTACTTAACTGATAATAATCACTCATTCAATTTCTTTTTTGATCTGATCCAGATCCTCAACTGCCTGGAAACAAAACAAAAAAAAACTCTGAGCAGTAGTGGCTAATGCATCTGCAAGTTCTGACTGAAGGGCAGATTTTTGACTCTTTTGCAGCATTTTATGTTCAGTCTACACTTTCAGACTTTCATACTGAATCAGAGTATTTTCTTTGAGCCACAAGACCAAAGGAAATTTTGCAAATACGTTACAGACTGAATTAAACCTTCTTATGTTCAGTCACAGTATCTCCTTTAGAGGCCAGGTTACACAGCACAAAAGCGAGCCTTTGATGTACCCACTGGCCTCTAACCGGCGAAATCCCCACCACCGGATTCCTAACATGCTTTAGAAGAGTGGTAATCCCTCTCGAAACACGAAAAAGGCACTATTAACATATAAAAACGACATGTGACAACATCGCTGCTTGGGAAAACTGCGTGTCAGGTTGCACTTGGTGGACAAAGGGAAAAAAAAAATTATGGACAAACTTCTTTAAAAGACAGCAAGCATCGCATCAGTATCATCCCATCCACCATGACAACAGAAACAACACTATCAAAAGGTCAGGAATTCTCTCTGGAGCGGACGGGGGTGGGAGAGTGCACTGGGAACACCACTGTATACCCCCATTGGGAGGACAGTGGTGTCACTCTTGATGATACAAACAAGATGATGTTGGTTTTAAAATGTAGTTCTAGATACCATTTCAGGCTACAAAATCTCTCATCCCAAAACAAAAAGGACACCATGATTCAACATAGTGCGCCCTCTTTCTCTGCTTCATATCTGTTCAGGCAGTAATAAGCAAACTCATCCTTGAGTGAGCCATTTGGTACCCAGATGGAGAGTGTAGACTCTGTGAGCAAAAATATCAGACATGCTGTCGATTGCTGCTTTCTCATCTGAAATCAAATAGTATGGGACAACCTTAATACGCAAGAGTATCACTGCTACACTGAACAGGGCCAATGATGGACTGTTCCACCCCTGACCTTCCAGAAAGGTCTTTCATAAATCAGCTCCCAACTTACAAAGACACCACTCTGCTCCGCAGAGCTGGAAATCGAGCAGCTGTGAGAATGCGACCTGCTGTATGTGCTGCAGACAGCAGAGAGAGAGTACTATGGGATGACACCATTTCTAAAATATCACAGGTATTTATTTATTTATTTATTACTTGACATGCCACTAAAACAAAACAAAAAAAAAAGAAAAGAATTTGGGCCAGATAAGACAACACATGTGATCATACTGATATCTCTGCCAGGCATGAGATCATGATGACCACATCCAGTCCTGTCATATACCGACCCACGAAAAGGCTGCTACAATATGTCCATATCACCACAGCAACTGGTAAGCAATTACAGCCGATTATTTTATACAATAGTCAAACATGTTTTTGGTAAACATGAAAACCAAAAATAGTCACAGATGACCAGAATATATTACCTTCTGAGAAACTGAAACCCATACTTCCTTCTGCATAAACATAAATATTAAATTAAATTCCAGTAGAACTACACAAAAGTTAAAAAAAAGACATTTCAGATTAAGATCTTAAATTCAAGATACAGCCTTTTAGTCCCAGCCCCTCAGAAACTGAGCAGAGGCTTCTCTGTTACCAGGTTAGTTCATCAGTTAAAAGGAAAATCTCACACCAATATTGCTTTGGCTTTTCTGGCTCAAGTGAACTAAAATCGTGGGTTAAGCACGAAGTTCAAACTCATTCTCTGAAGGTTGTCAAAAGACCTTCTGCAGTGCACAAATATGAACTGAGATAAACATAGCTGGTGGAAGGTAAGTGCAAAGCAAAAAAAGGAAAGCAAGAAGAAATATGATGGTGTCAAGTGCAATTCTCCAAAGGCCAGAAACTGCAGCGTGAGCAGCGGAGAAGGTGCCAAAGGGAGAAATACCAGCAGCGCCAAAAGGCATAATGGCATTAAGGCTCTCTAATAAGAGAGGAGGTCTGGTCTGCCTCGAGCTGAAAGACTGCAGCGTGCAGCCAGACCGACTGCGCCCATCCAAGAGCCATTTCCCAAGGATTTACAAACACACAAAAGCTGGTATCCAGCTCTCACGCTTCTCACCACCGCCTGTCTGTACAGGGCGGGCCCAGCAGGAAAAGCAGCTTCCTAGAAATGTTAGTGCATGTGTTTGAATACGCCAAACATGACAGCAATAATCAAGTCCTAACAAGATCAAAAACTTGTAAGATGCCATTGCCAAGTCAGATTAATCTTGTTGTTATTTCCAAATATTTAAAACTGCTTCTTTTAATCACATCTCATAATTTCTGTCTTTGATGTTTAAAATCTGCTTGACTGGAAGAGCATAGGCTGACTGATGTGACCTAAGCAATGGATTAAAAACAAGGTCAATGCTCAAACAATGCATTCCTAATCAGCCTACTGATTACAGGCTAATGGAGATCAGCTGTCACATTTCTGTTCTTTTGTTCAGTGGGAGAGAAAACTGACTATAAAAGGCCAAAATGGTAACAATGGACTTGAGCTGAGTTATAACCATGTAGGTTAAATCAGCTGTAATTGTTATAACCAGAAATACCACAGATTATTCTGAACTGCAGCTGCTCTTCAACCACAAGTGGGTGACCATTAATAGAGCAGTTAAAGGAACGTCTTTCTCATAATGATACTTTACCTGAACTACAATTAGTTGTAAATCAGTTAACATTTCCCGTTTGGGGACTTCCTATCTCTCAAATGGTGTTTTACCAGCTAGGGAAATAATTCAAGCCACCAGCTTTAGAAGCGTGTTTTCATAAAGGGGGAACTACACATTTGTAGTCTATTAATGTTGTAAAATTACACAAATGAGAAGAGTGAGGTGTCATTTCAATACATGCATTTAGCTGGAAATTATTTAAATATGTGAAACGGTTGAGACTTTCCACATTTCAGCAACACATAGCACAAAACTAAGTAATAAATGATTTTTTTTTCAGTGTACACTAATAATATTAAGACTATTTTACGTGATCCAGCTCCATTAATTTAAAATAAAATGTTCAGTGTAACTTGTTTTGTTAAAGTGGGAAGTATATTCATAAAAATCCCGAAAGGCAGTTATGATGGTCAGAGCTGTTTCCCGACCCTCCATAAATGCTGCAGTGCACCGCCGCCATCTTACCTCTCTATTCTCTACCATCTAACAGAAATATGTGGAGGGCGTCAATAATGTTTGTTCCCCGATCAGCTGTCAATTTCACGACTTAATTTCTCTATTTAAAAAAAAAAGAAACTCAAAATCGTATAATTAGGTAACAAAATGTTCCTTTATTTCCATTCCCAAAACACGCCCACTCTCAAGCCTTACCCCGACGAGACATGAAAAATGAGACAATACACGTATTTTTTTTCTCGTGTATTACTTTCTCATAGGAGGACAGCCGTTTTTAACTTTTGTTATACATTTTTAATGGATATAGCGTTCATATCCATGTCTGTAGTCTTCTCGAGGCTGACATTTAGCTTACGACGTTTTAAAATCTCAGCGGAACATGTTGCCTCTCGATTAAACACAAAGAAAAACATCGTTACGGCGTTAAACCGAGGGTGCGGACATTCTCCCTTTCCACTTTCCCCTGCATTCAGTACGTTGCTACAAATGATTTATTTTGCTTTCAAAGCAAAAACAAGAGTCGCCGTACAAGGAAACATACACTATTACAGATTTCGCTAAATATCTTGAGATTTAATAATACATGTACTCAAAAAAATACTAATAACTCTCCTAAATATTAAGTTTTCCAATATTTATGAAACAACCTAAACGGTACCTAAACCGTGGTTTAGAAATAACCAAGAATACACGTACAGCGCCGGCTTTTAAACGACACTTCCGGTTAAAATCTTCAACATAAAACTGAAAGTAAACAATCTGATTCCACATTATCGCTTTAAACAAATTGATACTAACAACTCTATGGTTCATTTAACATATTTAAAGAAAACGTTTCAGTCACTTGTTTGCTATCAAGTTTTAAATGACCATTTTTTAATTTAAATTTTACAAAAACGCTTTAGTTCTGAAGGTCCAGAAGTTCAACTTCCGGTGCAGTTCTTAGCGTTGTCAAGCCCCCTTGACGGATCTGACGGCGACAATATGGTTAAAAATACAAATTTAGATTTTATTTGCCTTACCTCCAGAGCCATCGCCGAAGCCACAACAACCAGCACCAGTAAAGCTGCCCGGTGCCCCATGTCGTCTCGCTGATACGACGCTCCTAACGGCAGCGTTTCTCCTTAACGATCGAGTGTTCGAGTCGGGTGGAAAACAACGCGTTCTCGTCGCCGGTGACTCCGGTCGTCTGATCGGGAGCGATCCTGAAGCTGCACAGCTGCTTGGAGCCGGATCACCTGACCACAGCAGAGTGGGATTATCACGCGCGCGCAGCCTCGCTGAAGCACGCGCTATCTTTCTGACCCACACGTTTTTTGTTTTGTTTTTTTCAAATTCCCCATGTTTACACTCGCACCGATCTTACAAATAAGAATTTACCTGTAATTTTTATTCTAATAAACACACCGTCATAGTCGGCGCCCGTTTTATTACTCATATATAAACAAAGACCTGAATGAGATGTATTTTTTGTATTTAACAGATCTTTAATTTAAAACACAGGAACTGAAACCGCAACATTATAAAAAAGAAACAACACATTTATAGGGTTAAATCCCATTACGCTCATGGCACAATGACGTCATTTTCAATTAGAAAACCTCGATTTACTAGGAACTGCAATTCACTTACATGACCCAGTTTAATTTTTCATCCGCCCTATTATTTCAAGTCATTTAAAAAAAAAAAAAAAGTTAATTACACAGCCCTTTCCTGATGTCCATGGCATTACATTTTTTTTCTTTAGTAAATCAAGTTCATCTTTGTGTCAACACAAAAACGACTATCATAAACTTTTACAACAGTTACATATACAAGGTTTATAACTGGATGAAGGGGAGAAAAAATATCTGACTTTCCTAACCTAAAAATAAAGTGGTCAATACTGTGTCCTGAAGAAACATTCATCTCCCAGTGTATGAGCTTGCCTTTCATGCTGACAAAGATAATCTTCACCTTCAAAGTGTACACTACCTTTGATCTGCACAGACGGTACAAATAAGGATATTGGTTATTAGTGAGCACAGAGTACCAGCTGAGGGCCCGCAGGGCAGCCAAGAGTTAAGTCTATCAGACATGATGTGGAGTTCTGTGGATGTCCTGACCCACATTTTGCCAAATCATTTACTTTCCAACCATATGCTCTGCTGCAGAGCATCAGAGATGCAGTGGCATTTATCTCAGGCGTTCAGTGCCGTCACCTTTCAAGTTTTAATGTGGACATTTCGGTACTCTGCACTCAAATACAAACAGTACAAGGTGTACAATCATCTCCAGGTCTGTGAATCCAGGCTGTGAGAGCTGCGGCTGAGCTGCTCAGCGCTTGTTCTGCACTGGCAGGATTCACTTGCGGGCGTAGCCAGGGTATGGTGGTGGCGGGGAGTAGTTGTCCAGCCGAGGCTGAGTTGGGGTGTAGGGTGGGGGGCGTAAAGATGGTGGATACATCTCATAATCATAGGTGTAAGGAGGTGGAGGACCTGAATTGGAAGGAAAAAAACTACATTAATACTGCAGAATAAGTAGAAGTATTAATTTTTTGTTATAATTATAAATTTCACATTTAATCCACGTTTGTTGTGATTAAGACCCATTTAGGATACCTGCCCCAATTTTACAGGGAGTTCATTGGGACAATAGCACCATCTAGTGGCTGAATGTAGAAACTACCTTTGGGATTAAAAGGTACACCATGGTTAGAAAAGGCTGTAAATTCTTTCATTGACTACACCACTTTACTAGAGTTTATTGCACCATTGTTCACCCCAAATTAAAAAAAAAAAAAAATTAATTTAATATTTTTTTATAAAGGATGTACTGCCTCACAATGAAGTTGAGCTTGATAGTAATTTCAAAATGTCGACCTGAAGCTCATCTTCGACTCAAACCAAAATAATTCCCGTGTTTCTACATGCAGCACACAAGTATTCATATTGCATCATCTCCTGCACGGTCTTCATGAAATGCTATCTGGGCAGCAGGGCAGTGTGAAAGGCTCTCAGTTAGAGTAGACTGGCGACACACAGAGCGTTATGAAACATGATAAATAAATGATGAGCCTCAGACAGAAGAGAAGAGAGGGAAGCATTCTTAAAGCTGGAGTATGACACAAAACACCAGCGCAGATGTGCCAACAATGCATCTCTGAGGACAATGTGGAAACTCTGTGCCTATTTTCCAAGTGGGAAGACACGTGAAACTGAGTGGAGGAAGAGGAGAAAAAAAAAAACAAAGGGTAAAATGAGACTAAAGTGACCTAGGAGAACTCATGGTTGTCTCTTGACACTCATAGCTGAAGGCAAAGGTGGAGCCTGTAACACACAATTACTGCCTTGGAGAAGATGAAGTTACGCTGAGAAAAATCGGTTAGAATCTTTGTGGGGGGTCGGGGGGGATACGCTGCACAAAACAACAACAAACAAAAGTAACAATTCTTCTTAAATTGACATAAAAGGGGAAATGCCCATAGCGTATTATATGAAAAGCATTTCTGCATAGAAAAATATGACAAGAAGAGATCAGACTTACTCTTATGCAAAACAGCAAACTAGAAGTTTCTTCTTCCCAAGTTACCAAAAAGCATTTGCACATTTATTTCTTTTCCAGAGCTCTCAGTGGATTTTTGAGACCATGTTTCACACTTTGTGTGAACACAAACAATGACTGAACATCCAACTGTCTACATTTACATTTTAATCTATGCATGTCACAGTGCCAAGTAATTACTACTCGGTTCAAATATTATGTTATAGATTTCCCCTAATTATATGCTCTATTTAAAAGAGAATTGCAAATAAGATGAAAAAGCTACACAAGTAAATTCTTACTGGATTTTTGGAGCTTTATTCCACAACAAAAGAAACAAAAAATAAGAATAATTGTATACCATCCTTATGCAAAGGTTAATTGTTATTTTTTCCTTTAATATCATATTAGATTTTTTTTAAAAATCTCATATCTGGTGACATGGGACTGCAAGTTTTCAGACATCATTGGTGCTGACCTGTTTTTATTTTTTCATTTTTTGCAAGTTGTGCATGTTCATTTACACGAGAAATGTCTTCTGTGGTATTCAGAACTAACAAAAAAATTAATTTATCATGACAACATTTACAATTCCAAGAGTTTAATAATAATAATAAATTAATATATATATTATTGATTCAGCATTTAATATAAGACAGCAGTTGGTGGGCTTTTGGGAGAAGAAAGTTGTCTCTTTCTGTCTGATTATAGAATTCCAACTGTTCAACAAACCTGAGTCTTCTTTGGCACATTTTTCATGTCATGACGTAACAAAAGTTTTAAATTGTTGAACGATCTGGACGGCAGCCAGACCACTTTAACACCTGGACACAGCTGTACTGTTGAAAAAAAGATACTGGATGTGTTTTAGCATCGTTTTTCTCAATGATGCAAGGACCTGTGTAAAGCTTTAAGATGTCCAGAGGGACAAACACACCTCCTCACTACCAGGGACGCAGGTTCTTGAACTGAGCACTGATAAGAAGCCAGATGGTCCCTCTCATCTTCCATGTCCATGGTTTCCAAAAGGAATTATAAACTACAAAAATCAGCACTCTGGCTCTGAAGAGATGGCAGCATTTCTGGAACATGGTCGCTCATGGCTTTTTTTTTTTCCAATTATGGACTCAAAAATCATGGCATTTGCTGTTGATTTTCAGCCTTGTCCCAAGCATACAGAGATTTCTCCAGATTCTCTGACTTTTCGATGATATTATGTACTTCCATGATGAGATACTCAAAGCCTTTGCAATCTTACACAGAGGAACTTCATCCTGAATTAATTTCACACAGTCGGAGACAGTTTTTTGCAGACTACTGAACCGCTGCTCATCTCTACCTCTAAGATGCTGTTTTTATACCAAATCACATCACTGATCTGCTGCCAGTTAACTTAATTAGTACTGCTTACTTTGCAAGTCTTTATATCCCAATGTTTAAGACATGGTGCTGGCATCAAATTAAAAACAAACTATATATATATATATATATATATATATATATATATATATATATATATATATATATATATCAAAACTGACTGCTTTTTATGTGTTTTTCATCATCATATATTGTGAATAAGACATGAGCTTATGAAAAAAATCATTAAGTTCTGTTTTTGCTTAACGTCCTGGATTCTTTGGTGGTGGTGTGTGTGTGTGTGTGTGTGTGTGTGTGTGTGTGTGTTGCCCTACCTGGATAACCCCGGGTCACAGTGTTGATGTAGGAGGTGTTAAACACGCCCACCCGTGTACCACGCCCACTCTTCACGCACATACACATGCACAGGAACAAGGCCGCCACCGCTCCCATCAAAAACACCACGCCGAACACGATTCCGGAGATGGCAGTCCCCCTGAAACACACACACACACACACACACACACACACACACACACTATGAGACACAAGTGTGAAAGGATGCAGCCGTCTCCAACGCCATCATCATCACTACCACGCTGCTGCCATGGAGATAAACTGAGGTATCTGATGCAACTACACCAAGTCATGTTTGCAAATCCTGTGACAGTACGCTACAGAGGAGTTTGTGAAGTGGCCGTGAAAAATAGGAAAAAAGAGGCTTATTAGCAGATTTGTTAAGCGTGGTTAGTTTTAGTCAGCACCCCTGACTCAGACCTCGCTGCCTTAAAGAGCGGGAAAGTCTGCCTTCACGTCAAACTATGAAGTCTCGTATGTGCATTCACTAAAGACAGCGACGTGAACTCAACTTCATCTAAAGGCAAACAGAGACCTGATAACCAAGTGGATGTGCTGTGTGATGGCAGGGAGAGACCAGAAAGGTCACATCCTCTCCAGCGCCTTCTGGCCTGGGAAAGGACAGCTGGTATGTGAATGAGCTCCCTCTCATTTGAATCTTACAGCCAGAAAATCAAATCTAAAGTCAAAAAAAGTCTTCTTGTCACAATGTTGTCCAAACTAGAAACAGATTTACATTTTTAAAAATGACAAACAGAAAAAAAAAACACTCAAAGCTTCTGTTTTTTTCTCCAACTTTCGTGACGTTTTCGGGTGGAGAGCCATGTCACTTCATGCACCCACTTCTCTCATTTCCACCCGCAGATAATTGAGGCTTCCTAGCAACCAAAGCTGTTAAACCCTGGAAAGCCACTCCGACACCTCGAGTCAGATGCTCTTTTATCCTCAAAGTGTCTGGTCGGCAGATTTGTCACCCAAAGCACCGGTGATTTGCGATCAGCTAAAAAGAGGAAAGCTGATCTTTTTCCACTAAGTGTGGGTAAAGATGTGGCCTTTTGTGGAGTCTAATGAAGAAAAATGTACCTGAGTGATAATGCACCTACAGAACTAGTGTTCATTTTCTAAATGTGTGAACTTACGAGAGGACGTCCCCCACGTAGGTGTAGTAGGAGCAGCAGAAAGGTGGGGATCCATCACAGCAGTACTCTATACAGCCTTCACACTGACTGTCAGTTCCTGCAAACACAGATTCAGAAAACCATTTATTTATTTATTTATTTTTTGCATCTTTTCACTTGTACTTATAAAGCCAAATATTATAGCACCAACACAGTTTTTAATCTGCAACCACAAAACAGCTGCATTGTAACCATGTTTCTAAATCCAAACCTACCTGTACTTTGAGGTAAGCACAGAAAATGGTGGTTATTAAACGTGACTCTAGTTTTATGAGTGCTTACACAGTGGAGTTTCTGGAAACTTGATCATTCAAAACTCAGACTGAAATCCCTCATGTGAAGCAGAGTTTTCAGAAAACTAAAGACCAAACAGGCCCCAACAATCTGTTACAGAGTCTCTGAAAAATCTGAGTGGGAATATGAGGAACCGTAATCCGAGCCAGTTTTCATCTGCATGGAAATCACCTGAAAAGCATGCCAGCACTGCATGGAATATTTTTTTCCCACCTTGTTCTTGCAATCTGGAAACTTGGGAGAGAAACAGTGTTTTCTGTTGTGCCGCCAGACCACAAGGAGGATGGAAACCCTCCAACGCCTCAAATGTAAATCAAATGGCCCACGTGGACAAATGCGATGGTGGTTAGATCAAATAATGACCAAAGCGCTAGGTAGGTGGCTTATTTCTCAATTCATTTTCAGTCACACAACAAACTGAGAATGCCAGCCCCATCATGCTGATTTAACAGGTTTGAACACATCCACAAAGGAAGTTTTTAAACCAGGAGCAAGATTACAATCAACTCTGATTTACACACAAAAAACCTACTTTTCTTCCCATTTCCTCTTTCTTTAATTTCGACAACAGTCACAAGTGGAGTCAAGCAGAGGTTTCTGATCACATGTGTAATAACATGAGCAAGTGGCTCGGAAAGAGCGAATTCTCCGTCGAGGTCAAAGCCTGTTTTTAAAGGTTTTAAAGGAAAATTCCACACAAAAAAGGCAGAGGCACACACTTTCACTGCAGCTCTCTGTATAGCAGAGAATAATACAAAGATATTATCTTTATATGTGCATTCTGATGAAGCGAAACAGCCCACGTGTCCCACCTGCTGAATCAGATGGCTGCACACAACCCAAAGCCGACAGATGAATTTATGATACAAAATTAAAAAAAAAAAAAACACATTAGTAATGATGACATCAGTAATAAATGTAGAAAAATCTCATTTGAGAGATTTGCTTGTGCTTTTAACTGTAACAACGAAAAAGCTCAGGTTTCAAAACCACACTGGTGGGAGTTTTAAACAAAACTTCTGAAATGTGGATTTAAAAATGACCAGTTGTTTGTATTATCTGGTTTGGAGTGAATAAAGTACTCACAACTGAGTTTTGATGGTTTTATTAAACATAAGTGAAGATGATTTGGTTGACACAAGAAGAGAAATAAAGGAAGCTTGAAAAGTTGTGAGAAAATAAAAGACACACAACTCACAGCTAAGGTCAATGCGGAAGCAAGAAAACCTGCAGTTCATCGATTGACCACTGGGGGCAGGCTCCAAAATCAAATCTCTCCTGACTTCAAATGTAAAACTATTCAGAAATAAATACAGTACAAAGTACAAAATCAATTTAAAAAATTGATGAATATAATTTTTTTTTAAATTGGTTTTGGTTTCCGTAGCTAGATTTAACATTCATGTCATCTGTCAATTTTTCATCACCTTGTCAGTTAATATGATTTGTAACCATAAATTTTATGCATAATTAGCGCCGCGGCAGCTGCACTTGGTGTAAGTGAATCTGGCGTCCGAGCTGGGAATTAAAAGCTAACAGAACATGATCATCCTTGAAGGTTTCATCTGAGAGACAGTTTCAGGACTCTTCCAGAGTCATTAACTGGAGCAAAAGCCAAGAAGCTAATAGCAATAGCTTGGCTTCGAGGTTTCCTCACAAATTTGCAAGTTTATGGAAACTAGACATTTTCTCTGAAATCGACGCCCCCCCCGCCCCCGCCCCCCAGATGAAACCAATAAGTCAACCTGCATTTTAACTTCAAATTCATTCATTTAACCCGTTTTCCTTTTAAAATGTAACAGATTAATGCGCCCGCCCCCCCTCCCCCCACATTTAAAAAAAAAAACAAAATTTTGCCCAGGGCCTCTAAAGAGCCAGAACACGGCCCTGCCAACACATATGGCTCCTATGAGCTGTCTGTCAACCAGCAGCCATGCGTCTGTGATTGATGTGGTTCATCACCCCCTCCCTCTGTAACTTTTTAAGCAAAAGCTTGCTTATTCAAAAGAATTGTACACACAGCTGCGTACCCGCCTCAACCTGCTGCCCCGACACGAGCCCTTTTCATCCCAGGGCTTTTCACTGGTATCCGTGGAGACTCTTCTCCCTCCTCTCCTTTTTGCCGCTTTTTGCAACCTGGAGCCAGTCCGTGTAATTCAAATAAACGACACTGCAAAGAAAGTGTGTGTGTGTGTGTGTGTGTGGTGTTGCAGAGCTCTGCTCAGTGTCAGCCGTCGCTCCCACTCAGATGATGTATGCCTGGGGGCAAATATGCATAAGCATGGGTGGAAATACAGGTAGAAAAATGAGTCGGGGGGCTTCTTTGCAGAAAGGAAGATCTTCCTGGGTAGTTTCCTTCATGATGAAGAGGCGAAGACTCCAGCTTTGAACGCAGCACCACCTCCCAGGATAAAATCTGTGCCACTCCCCTCAAGCAAACTCATGAGGGGGACTCAATCTGGGTGGTCCTCTGAGGTCCTGGCTCCTGTCTCTCCACAAGCTTTGGCACCCCTGAGCACCCAGCCCCCCAAGACCTGTCTCTCTCTCTCACACACACACGCACGCACGCACGCACACACCAACATCACTGCAGCCTACTGTAGACTGAACTCGAGAGGAAAAGTTTCCAGCTGTTTTCTGCGCATTGTCCTCCCCCCGTTTCACGTTATATCCACACTGTATAGAAGAGGCAACCTAAAGCTTTTATTAAAGACTGAAAACGCGTCAAAGCTTAAACTCACCAGTGAATAAAGAAAGTAGCAGCGAATTTCTCAGCCATGTCCATGTCCTCCACCTCCTCCAAGCCTCGTCCATCCTCTAAGTCTCTTTATAAATGGTAAAAGTTGGGAATAAAAGCGCTTCTTCCGTCTGTCTGAGGAGGTTACATGTCTGTGTCTTTTAGAGGCACCTTTGACGCAGAAACCAAACTTTATTGTCTGTAAGCGGAGCTCCAGTCCACGTGAGCGTGTCCTATCCACTCCCACACCTTTGAATGATTGTTGAGGGTTTTTTTTTTTTTAATTCCCGTCTCATCCACTCAACTCCCCCAGCCGTCCCCCGGTTGCTCAAATAACCCACTTCAGTTTTCCAAGTAGAGAAGTAGCGACACTCGCGTGAAGTCAGACACAAGCTGGAAAACAGCTTCTGCTCCTCACTTTCAAAATAAGAGCATGGAAATTGAAAACGTCAACCTTAATCTTTAAATGTATAAATGTAGGACTTTTGGAAAAGCTGATTTGAAAATAATTGCCAAATTGCTACATCGTGGATTATGGATGTAACCCTACCAATCCCTGTTCCCCCTAAACAAATTTCAAATTTTTGTAAAAACAAAATCTCCCCTGGGGCATTTTAATTAATTTCCCCCACGAGTGTTCTCTTATTAAAGTGGGCTTGGAAATATATATATATTTTCCACTTCACGCTGCTGTCAACAAAGCCTTGCTTGTCTACTTTAACCAGTACACCATTAGCTTGGAAAGCTTATTTTGAAAGTAGTTTTCAAAATAAAACCACTCACCAAAAACTACTTCAAGATGACGCTCCCCAGTGTAAAATTGTGAATACTTTTAATATCTCATCAACTACAGAAAATAATATTATCAAGGAATTCTAAGAAACTGGAGATGTCCCTGTACATTGTGACATGGCCAGATATCGGGACTGGATGTTTAAGGTTTTTGGGCCCTCAGGCAGCACTGCATTAAGTACATGATTTATTCTGCGATACCCATAATGAATAGATTATATCTCTACATCTACAAGGTCTATTTGAATACATTTGGTGTCATAGTGAAGGGAACACCTGTGAAATTTGTTCAGATGAGTAGGTATCAGCATCTATGTTACTGGCTTGGAGTAAATTAAAATGGCACACAGCATAAATGAACGATTTTAATTTCCGCCTTTAAAAAAATCACACTTTTGCAATGAGTATTTCTTTCAAATGATGCAGTTGTAGCTCTAAATCTACTCCAGAGCATAGCCCAATATGTGAACATTATCTCTACCAAAA
>JAOWBL010000462.1:0-17518 GCA_028564865.1 Zenarchopterus dispar | reverse complement strand
TGTGGGTCTTGTCGTGCGCGATGTTTGTAGAGGGTTGAAAAGGAAAAAATAGAAAAAGAAACCCGGAGCTCCTCGCAACGCACTCCTACTCCATTCCCATGCAACCGGAAGTCCCGGGCTTTGGGAGAATTTTTGTCCAGTGAGGAAGATTTGCCACTGGTGTTTCACCTGGTTTGGGTTTGCTTTACTTTTGCTGAGGTTTGTTTTGTCTTGTTTTTGTTTAGTTAATTGAAACTTAAGTCATTTTGTTTGACTGTGCCTGGTCACAGCGCTGAGGTGTGGATGGTATCGGCTGCCCCAGGTAGTGATTGCCATTGATTTTTCTATATTGAGTAAGTCTGCATTCCCTTCAGGGAGTTGAGTCATCCTCGTCTTGCTCGTCCTCCCAAGAGATTACCTGCTAGCTGGACTAGGTTCCTGTTGTGGGAGTACCGCACGCCATACTTATAGTTGTAAAGTGCACTTTATTGTTTGTTGTGGTCGCCGCTGGTTTGAAGTGTTTGTGTGTGGGAGTGTACATGTGTGGGTCTGGATGAGCAGGCGCAATTGGAAGGAGTGCAGGTGATGTCAGCACCTAGCAGGTTTATGTGAATAGAAATAAAGGAAAAGTGTAAAATTAAGGATAAATATATCATAGTAAATTAAGATGAACAGCAGAAATCTGATTAAATCTTCCACTTTTAGAGCTCATATCTGACTGGATTTGTGTAGTTTGAGCCTAAACAATCTAGAAATCTTTCTAAAACATCTCCTCCTTTATTGGACCAAGACTGATGTTCCTCTTGTGGGACAGAGTTTTTAGTGGTTTTTGAAGATGAAAGTTTAGATAGAATGAAACTATAAACTGATTTTATTTTCATAAATATCACAAAATCCATTAATTCCTTTCAACTTGAACAGTTTAGGATTTGTCTGAGTGACCTCTTCTTGATGTGGGTGTTTGTACAAGGACATATCTCAGGAAGGGTGATGATGTGAATGACTGACACCTGTGTGGATTCTTCACAGCCATTAAACTCAACAGACACAAATCTACGTAACTGCGGGGCTACATGTTCACCTGGCGCGTCCGCCACCTTGTCCACGGTGGCTTCAGTGTGGGCATTGCTGAGCTCCTTCATTGCGACGTACTGACCTCCATCGTCTTTGTTCATGTCCATGTAGCCTCCATCGCCATCACTGAGGGCAAATGACACTCAGAGCTCTGTCACAGAGAGTGCATGTGTGCTTGTGTGTGTTGGGGGGGGGGTTACCTCTTGGTGGGGGCATCACCCTGTAGAAAGCTGCGTTTGTTCCTCTGCAGGTAGCCCACTAGGTCTCCATGGCAACAGAACTCAGTGATCAGGTAGACGGGACCTGAAGAGATGGACAGAGCCGGACCCCAGTCATGAGAAGTTCAGCTGAGTTTGAATAAGTTCAGATCAAACTGGAATCAGATTCTGACTGAGGATTACAGGACATCAGCAGATGAAACTCATGTTTGTGGAAGCAGGAAGTCACTTCTGGAAACTCCATGTCTTATGAACGGATTTATTAACAGATTTGTTAACAGTTTGCCAACCTGAGTACCGACAAGGTAAAGTAGGAAAACAGATAGAAAAGAGAGGATGAAGAACAGAGAAAGAAGAGGCACACATGTTGTCTATGATACAAAAGACAAAATATGTCAGTAAATATTGTAGTTTAGCTGGAGAACTAAGGAAAAAGACATCAGCAAGTATTTTTGACGTGCAAGTGTTGCTACATGTCAATCTGGAAACGGTTACCAAAGCATTTCCAAATGATCTGGAGTGCAGAACTCTTCGGTGATAACCCTTATTCATGTTGAAGACACTGAAGAAACTTGTCCATCTTCCTGCAGGGGATCTGGACATGGGTGGCGGTTGAAGAGCTGCAGCTAAATGCTCCATGATTCATTGTGGCTGATGCATTTGCTTTGCTCTCCTGACACCAGTGTCTTCTTGTTTGTGTATTAGCGGTTTTATGTCTTTTAGAAAACTAGCCTAGTACAGTATTATGGTGCCATTGCAACAAACTTCTCAACGCTGGCAGAGATTGTGCCAAAACCCAGCTTGATGGACTTGGATTTCTTCCTACAACTGTGCCTACTGAACTCCACCTGGTGGTAGATGCCAGGCTGAGGTCTAGAACAGTGTGTCAGTAATCACACGAGGAAACTTCAGAACTGCTTTAAGAGTACCAGCTGTGGTGTCTTTAAATTTCCTTTAGTCTTCTGAAAAAATGTCTTATGGACAGATGAGACCAAAATGGAGATGTTTGGTCTTAATGTCCAGAGCCATATTTGGAGAAAACCCAACAACATTTCAGCAGAAACACTTTTGACCCCTGTCAAGCACGGTGGTGGAGGGATGATAGTCTGGACCTAGACCCCTGGCAATCATTGAGTAGATCACGAACTCCTCTGCAGACTGGAGGAGACAAATGTGAAGGCATCTGTTTGACAGGTACAGATAGGCAAATTAGCTGAAATATGTGACACATGTCACATGACAGGAAATGATGCCAAAAACATCATGATGGACTGATACATTAGAGAGGAAACCAGAACTTCATCTTCCTGCTGCTGATGTGGAGGCTGCTAACATTTCTCTATGAAATGTGCCAGAAACCATGACATAGGTTAAATGCAGACTTAGTCCAGGACCCAACCAGAATCAGCAGGCTTAGTTCAGGTTTGAATCAGGACCACAGCGTACCTCCTCTTGTGCAGGCTCCTAGAAGGTTGACGATGTTAAGATGAGGACCGAGGTGAACCATAACCTTCAACTCTGACATCAAAGCCTGAACAGCATCACTTCTGGCTGGAAAAGTAGAAAGATGGCAATCAGAGACCGCTTTTAAGCCTTTTCCAGGTCTGGACACTCATACAGACATACATTTGACCATTTTCACCGCTGCTTTTGTTGTGGAGTTAGAGTGAGTCAGACCGCAGACAGTTGCCTCAACGACACGCCCAAAAGCACCTGAGCCCAGCACCTGACCTGGAGACAGAGAGAAAGACGGGTAGAGCCACAGGTGAGACACAAAGGTTTCTGGGTGAGCCCCCGTTCAGTCTTCATGTTACCTAATACAATGTGGTCTCGGGGAATCTCCCAGGATGAGTTGTACGGCAGGTCTTCTGGGTCCACGTAGATATACCGCTGTCCATCAGAACTCACAGATTCAATCACTTTCCAGCGAACTTCACAACGGGGTTTCTGCAAACAGGAAATGAGAACTGGATTCACCAAAATAAAAGACTTCCTGTCTGGACCTTGCAGAAACTGTAATTCTGGATTCTGGTGCATTCATTCTGATGGAAGACAAAGTCCTAGTCTAGATACCGACCTTCTTCCAGAGGACGATGAGGATGATGAGGAAGATCAAGGCTATGACAACCAGAACCAGAACAGCTGCCAAGACTGCGACCTGAGACAGGAAAGCTGGAGGCGCACAGGAAAGCAAAAACTTTTTTTTAAAGGGGGCAGCTTCTGTTTGAATTCCAGATTTCCAGTTTGATCTGAACTTATTCAAACTCAGCTGAACTTCTCATGACTGGGGTCTGTTTGAATCACTTTCAGCCATTGCTGTACTGAATTGTGGATTCTGTGAATCGTGGAGTTGCTTCCATCAAAACTTAGAGAATTTTCAACTTCCGACGCTTCAGCACCGGTGTTAGTCAATCAAGTCCCAGCGACACAGATAGTCCTAACCAGTGAAGTTGTAATATGTGAAACATTTGAGGATTCAGGCCTTTGAGGGCATTCCCATACCATCATGACTGCAAAGGTTTGAGTTTAATGGGTCAGTCCTCCTCCATCATCTGCTCCAGGTTCAGGTCCGGAGTCAAATTAGAGAGGTCCAACCATCCCTTGTTTTTTTTGTTTTTTTGTTTTGTTTTTTAATGGATGCAAAAAAATTCAGACTGAATTTGTACATAAATAATGCTGGAGTACAGGTTCAAAGAGCTGAAAAGTATTGGCTTGTTAGTAGTACAACAGTACTAGTACTTACAGGTGGATAGTACTCGCAGCTCTCTGATTCGTGCTCCTGCTGAGTTTTCGGCTTCACAGCGAACAGCTGAAATGGATTTGAGACTCTGCAGAGTCAAAACACTGTGTACCTGCACAGGTGAGACACATAGTGAGTAATAGGCAGGCAAGGCTAGCTTGTCTGTATCGCACATCTTATGTACAATTCAAAGCACTTTATCTGAAACATTTTTCAAAATGCATTAAAAATTTAAAGAGTTTAAAAATAGAATAAAAGACAGACACAAGTTAAAAAGACTACCAGGCAAGACATGTAAAGCAATTTAAAAAAGTCAAAGAAAACCAAGACAGACTTTCAAAATAAAACAGGAAGTAACAAAACCCCAAACTGTGACAGTGACTTGTCTTTTTTATATTTATGTAAGATGACAAGGAGTGAAACACATTTTTAGGCTGAACACATATATCTCAGATTATCTTCAAATTCTGTTGTTGTGGTCTTTCTGTCCTGTCAGACTCCATCCAAATAGTTAAAGGAGATGTCTCCCTCCCTGCTTCTAGTTCTAATGTCATTTCTTTCTTCTCCAGTCATACATGCACAGGCCAGATGATGCATCCCATCCACCCATCCAACTGAGAGACATTTCTCCAGTAAGTTCTGGCTCTATCTCAAAGCCTCCTCCTGGTGTAAGAATTGAACTTAACTTAAATGAATTGGTTACCTTGGCAACACCCCTCTCCATCCCCTCTGTGATGTTCTCTTGCAGAGTCACACCCTCCGATGCTGCTGATAGGTTCACCCAGCTGCCACTCAAATTAGTACACCTGCAGCAGATTGTAAGGCAGGTTATCATGGAAACATTGCTGCTTTTTTAGTGTGTGTGTTTGTATGTATACCTGTGGGGGCTGTGACAGGTGTACCATGTGACTGAGGGGGGTGGAGCTCCCTCGCTGACACACAAAATGCTGTTACTGCCAACTTCTGACAGAGACGTGATTTTTGGAAGAACTGAACACAAATGAACAAACACTTCCATGTAATTAAACAGCAAATTGGTGAACATCCATCCTTCCATGCATTCATCCATTAACTTCTGCTTATTTGTTTATGGGGGCAGCATGCCTAAGCAAAGAGACTGCTGCACCTCTCTGTACCTCCTCAATCTACAGGGAGGTGTCCAAGAGGCAGATGAACCACCTGAACTGGTCCCTCTGGGTGTGTTGGTGTTGTCACCCCAGTCTCTCCTGCATGACTGAACTTCTCCCATCTCAAAGGGAGTCCAGACACCCTTCGAAGGAAACTTATTTCAGCTGCTTGTATCCTCCATCTGGTTCTTTCGGTGTCTACCCACAGATCCATAGGTGAGCGTAGGAATATAAACAAAGTCTCTCTTCACCACAACAGATCTGTAGAGTCCATACTAAAACAGAGACTGATCCATCTTTAAATCTCCTGCTGCATCTTTTCCTCACTCATGAACAAGACCCTGACACACTTAAACTCCTCCACCTGAGGCAGAACCTCCCTCCAGACCTGAATCTGATTCCCTTTTTGTACAAGGAACCTCAGTCTCAGATCTGGAGGATCTGATTCTAATCACCATAGCTTCACATTCATCTATTAATGGCTCCAAGGGAAACTGAAGGTCAGTTTGATGGAGCTAACAGGACCCTATCATCGACAAGAAGAATCAGTGGAATCCTTTAACCACCAAATTGATCCCTTCCATCCCCTTTCAGCTGTTATAATTCTGTCCATAAATGTTATAAACAGAATTGGTGACAAAGGTTGCAGGTGAGTACAAGTCTCACCTGGAACCAATGTAACTACCTGCTCCATTTCTGCAGGGACCGGATATGACCCATAGCAATGGATCCACTACCCCATATTCTCAAAGCACTGCCCATAAAGTGCCCAGAGATCAAGGGTGGCTGAGAAGTTCCTCTAACTGGAACACCTCCATGTCCCCTTCTTAAAAAGCAAAGCTATCATTCCAGTCAGTCAGTCCACAGGCCTGGCCCTGATGTCTATGTAATGTTGCAGACATGTCACCCAGGACAGTCTTACATCACTGAGAGCTTCAACGAAATCAAAGCAAATCTTACCCACCCCGGCAGTCCTATGGAGCTTTATAAGCACCTCAGTGACCTCAGCTCTGGTAATGGGTGAACCCATGCACCTCCACAGACTCAGCCTCATCTAGGGAGGATATGCTTGTGGGGTTGAGAAGATCCTCAAAGTATTCCTTCCATCATCTGTTTACATCCCCAGTTGAGGTCAACAGCCCTCACTATACACACTATTGGTGAAGCACTGCTTTTCCCGCCTGAGGTGCCTGATGGTTTGCCAGAATCTTCTCTGAGCCAATCAAAAGTTGTTCTCCAATAATTTCTTGTAATTCCTCCCTCACCTGAGTTTTTGCCTTGGTAATTGTCAAGGCCTCATCCTGCTTTGCCTGAGGTTATGGTTAAGTGTACACCTATCCCTAATACCCATCTGCTGCCTCCAAAGTCTAATAGGTTAACAAATCCCTGTAATTCTATTTCTTTAAGTTGCCAGGCTCGCTCACTTTGGTCATCCATGACCAGGTTCTCAGACTACCAATCCAATCAGCACCAACAACCTTCCAGTCACAGCTCCTGTCAAAGGCCTCAATAATAGAGGCACAGAACAAGGTCCATTCAGACCCAATGTCCCAAGATGTGTTTGAAGCACACTGGTAAACACATAGTTTTTTCTAACCTTGGACCTCCAGGTGGAAGATTACTTTACCAACGTCATCGTCATTGGAAGCAGTTGCCATGTAACTTCCTGTTTGATCCATCTGGACTCGAACCAGTGTCAGTGTGCTCATGTACCTGTTATAGATTAATCAACCAGTAAACCAACTAGAACTAGTTAGCCATCCAACCAATCAATCTCTTCAGTCTTCCTCCTCTGACATACCTGCTGCCTGTCAGGTGAATGGTTTTGGTGGAAGTGGTTTCCGGAGTGATGGTCTGATTGTTTCTCATCCATTGGACAGTGGGGGCTGGGTGGGCATTGACCTCCACGCTGAACTCAACCGTGTAATGAAGAAGAGTGGACATGTTGGTGTCACCTAAGGGCCGCGCATAGACGTACCCTCGCTCTGCAGAGACAGGTGGTGGTTATTCACGTGTGGGGGTGTATTTGGATACACTTGTATGCGTGCACATACCCAGCACCACCACAGTGATGTTTTTTTCCACCGTTCGTCCCTGCGATGTCTCCTCCACCGTACAAACATACATGCCTGCTGAGAGAGCACCTCGTCAGATCTCCATGGCAACCAGAGTAGATGCCAACAACTGATCGCTAACTTTTTTTCCACAGTAATGACTCCAGCACATAACCCCTTTTTTATTGCAGATTCACTGAACAACTAATTCCAGTCAAGAAAGCAACCAGCCAATCAAAATGTTATTTATAAAGCACTTTAACATGCCATAAGACAACCAAAGTACTGTACAGATGACTCAAAATATATGACAAAATTAAACTATAAAATAAAAATAAAAGTAGTAAGCAATAACATTAAAATAAATATTTAAAAGCAAAAGACAATACTAGGAATGTCCTGCTGATTGTGCTTGTGGAGTTAACAGCCAGTGTAAAAAGATGAGTTTTTGAAAGAGATTTAAAATCATTAAGAGTTCAGACAGACTTCACAAAGAGAGGGAGAACATCCCAGAGTTTAGGAGCTGTAACTGAAAAGATTCTGTCTCCTCTAGTCACAAGTTAAGACCTGGGAACCACTAAGAGCATTAGGTCTTCAGATCTCTGCAAGGACAATGACTATGAAGGAGCTCAGGAAGACAGGGAGGTAACAGACCATACCAACATTTAAAAATCAAGAGTGGAATTTATAAACAATTCTGAAAGAGGTAACATGCTCCCACCATTTTGTCCCTGTTAATAAGCAGACAGCTGGAGATGGTTGAGAAGAGACTGGTCAACTCCTAAAGGGAGTAGCAGTAGTCCAGCATAGAAAAGATAAAAGTGTGAATGATCCTTTCAAGGGCATCATAAGGAAGATTAAGGCTTAACTTTACTAATTAGCCTCAAATGGTAAAAACTACCCTGGAATACTGCACTGATCTATCAAATTTAAAGTTTGAATGAGTAGGTTTCTTCCCTCCATATGGTCTGTTAGGCAGCAACCATCTGAAGATGTACCTGAATCTGCCATTGTTGCCTTGGTGATGTTAACGAAGGAGCGGATCTGATTAGGCAGGAACTCCATCAGAGGTTCTATTTCCTACAGAAAGAAACATCACCTGACCTTTCATCTTAATTGGTGTGATCAAAGTTCAGGTGGGCAGGTGGACAGAAGGGGACAGGTACCTCTTTACGTGGGAAGTCCCAGTTGAAGTAGACCATGTCCACATCTCTGACGGTGCAGTTAATGGTGAGCACATCCCCTTGCTTCAACACCCTGCTGGACGCTGACAGGTCCACCTCCATCACCTTAGGAACTGACAGGTGAGACAGACATTTACTTTGAGAGTTTGATATTTTCTCTTTTTGAGATTTGAAATTAATCCAAATGTTTTTTTTAGCTTTGAGTAATTACTGCTAATCTTTTTTTTTTAAAGGAGACACTTTAGTTTGTTTTGTGTTTCATGTATTAGTCTGTTCAATAAATTCTGTTTTCTGAAGCTGGGTTTCTTTTCTTTTACTTGCTCAGTGCTACAGCTGGATTCAACTTCTGTAAAACAAAATTTAACAGAACCAAGGTTGTATTTTATTAGTTGTTTTTGTTTTTGTTTAAACACTTTTATTTTATCATTTGTTTTATTATTCAATTTTGCCAAAGATGTAATGTTATCTCTATTTGAGAATGTACAAGATTTTAAAAAAAAGTTAATTAAGGAACTGGAATATATTTAGCATACATGTTATAACAGTTATAAAACAAGTTTAAAAATTAACCTATAACTAAAAAAGCCCCAGAATTCTTAAACTGCTGACATTGCCACTATACATTTTCTATGAATCATATCTTTGTGCAGTATCCAGTTGTTATGGACCCCACAGAGGGACAGAGTTGAAGAATTGGACTGAAATTTATCAGAATACTCCATATGAGTAAAACGATAAAGGACATTCTTTTATCGTGTTATAGGGGGTTCATACATGTCCCCAACAACAACAAAAGCAAACATACAGCCTTGGTATATATATTCAGGTACATGTTTATACAACATTTGCACATATATGCATGTTGACGGCCATGTATACCTGCAAGTATATATTTTATATTTATGTATGAAAATAGTTATCTTACACCAGTGAGCTAACATTGAACTGTAATATAGTAAATACCACGCATGATAAAATATATCTAAAGTACATTGAATAGCCTTGATAGTGTAAAATACTTTGCAAACAAACTTTCCTTGACTACATAGATGACAAGCCCAGGACATATGTGTACTCTAAAAAAGTTTGTCTTATTTTGTTTGTTTGTTTATGTTTTGGGACCTTTTTTGTTTGTTTGTTTTTTAATTTGGTCTTCAATTATTGTACATGTACACACAAAGTGACATGGTTATGTAGGTATAATAGACTGTATAATTGACTGCATGTATATGACTTTACACTGATATATTTACGTATATGAGTATTAAAGATACATGTAAGTATGTACAAGACACTATTATGTAACTGATACATAGTTGTGCCCCACTCTCCCCCCAGCCAAGAAACAGACATTTAACCACACACATACCCAAATTATACATCCATTCAGGACTGCTCCCCCTCTGCTGTTTTTTGTTTTTGGATATCTATTCGTACTACATTAAATTGTCTAGTTTTTTTAAACACTACATGTTATACACTCACACTTGCTAAAACACATATTACACTATCACCAAGCTTCACCCATCACTGTCTTGTCTTCCCTCTCCTCCTCATTAGTGTCCCACTGTTAGCCATTTTAGTCCTTTTTTTAAGTTTCATTTTTTTCTTATTTTTCTTCTGTTTTCTTTTTCCCTACAGGGATCAATAAAACATGGGAGATTGTCAAGAGAGCTGGTGAAGGGAACACACTTTCACACACACCCAAGCCCCCAAAACACAGTCATTTCAGATGTCACTACTGAAAAAGAAATTAAAAATTGTAAAAAAAAAACAACCAAAAACATTAATACAATCCTCCCCAGCCTGTAAGAAGGACTAGCACAGCTTCATTGAGAGGGGATCAGGCATAGCAGCCTAAGGCAGTAGTCCTGCACTAGCCTGGACCCAGGTTGGTCCAGCACCACCAGGACCCCTGCCAGCAACAGATGTACTCACCTATGATGCTGTAGACATAGTACACCTGAGATTCTCTCTCTTGAGCTTCTCGTTCAGCCACACACACATATGAGGTGTCATTGAGGCGACCCGTGAAGCCACGCGCTGGTTCGTATATCATCCCACCAATCGCTGTCCTGCTAGGTCGTTCATACAGAGACACAGTGAGCTGGGGGTCGGACACCACGCAGGGGATGGTGTCTTCCTCTGCCTCCTTCATCACCACACCTGGACCCAGGGGGACAAACCACTCATCTGGTCCTGGGGGAGTGGGGGGCAAATGAGAAAACAAATATGGGACAGATGGAGAAACCATAGCTGCAGACTTGTACCTTGTCCTGGAATGAAGACGTCAATGTGTCTGCTCTGATTCTCCTGCGCCTCCTCACAGGTGTACCGACCAGAATTGTTCCAGGTGGCATTGACGAGCTGCAAAGTGCTACTGGACCCCTGGTCATCCACGACAACACCATCTAGCTGAAACTCCTGAGGTAACCGCCATGTCACCTGACTCCACCCCGAACACACCTGAGGACACACACAGGTACACACCTGTTTACGGTTGTCAAGGTAACTGAACACACCTGAGTTTTTGCACACACAAACTGTGACGTAATTATCAGTCTTTGCTGCTCTGATCTAGGTCATGAGTGCAGCTTAAGCATATTCATATCTCTGTCCTTGGTTTGGTGTCCGGTGAATCTATGTCTTTATCAGTGGTCTGTTGTTTTGCATAGACTCAAAATTGTTATTAAGGTCAACATGACATGAACATTCATCTAGAAGCTTCTGCCTCTGCTTAAAATCTCTGTGTTCTGCATTACTTTGTCATTTCTGCATTGAATCTTCTGATGTATGGTTTGACCTGTTTGCATGCAAAAGTCATACTAAATCTGCTGAACTTGGACCATGTCTCTTGGACCATCTCTCAAGTCTTTATTCCTTACTAAGCTAGGACTCTTAGTCTAACCCACATAGTCACCCTGGTGGTTAAAACATGATAGAGAGGTATTAGTTTTTTTCCATGACACAAACTCTGTCCACAAAAGTTCTGAACCAATTTGGTGATGAAGATCAGCCCTGATGGAATCCACCTCTCATCTGGAAATAAACCCAACCATGGTACTAAAATGGACCAAACTCTCACTCAGTCTGTACAGGGACTGAAGTACCATAGTCTTGGTGCACCCTGGTGTAGTTGAAGTCCACGGGACAGATGTGGACTGCTTAGACAAAGTCCTTTGATCCCTTCAGTAGTCAGCCAAGGGTATGGAGCTGATCCAGTGTTCCAGGACCTGGACAGAATCCACTTTGTTCCTCCTGAATCTTGCAACATATTCACAGACAGGACCCACAGAAGACGGACACAGTGCTTACTGTTAAGAAAAGAGTTTATCAGCGCAAGAATAACTAATCCCATGCTCTAACAGTCCAAGTTCAGAAACCAGAAGATAATTCTAGATAGTCCAGAGAAATGTCTTTAAGCAGGAACATACTGGGTAGGTGGAAACAAACTGCTGAACATCATGTTGAAATGAGGGCCACCAGAACCGTTGGCCCATGAGATGGATGGAACGAGACATACCCAGATGACAAACTAGTTCGGATGAGTGGCAGAGAACCAACACTTTGGAGTGCAGTTCCAGAGGGATATAGAAGAAAACTGGATCTGGTTGTATTCACTGAACCTCCTCCTCAACCTGAAGATGGGTGAGGGGAAGTCTGACTGAGGGAGGAATAATATAGTCATCTGGAATACAGATATCTTGTTCTGGAGGATCTGACATGGTAAACATGTTCCTCCAGGTTTTGTGAAATAATGAAGATATCGTTGAGGTACCCAAACATAGATGTTTAACATGTCTCAGAGAACCTCATTAACTAAAGCCTGAAAAACCGCAGGATCATTAGTGAGCCCAAAAGACATTACTGGGTATTCGTAATGCCCCGTAGGAGTGTTGAAGGCAGTCTTCCCTTCACCTCCCTCTCTGATTCAGACCAGATGATAGGCATCGCGGAGGTCTAATTTAGTGAAGATAGTAGCTCTTTGTAAATGGTCTAATGCTGTGGATATGAGTGATTAAGCGTACTAATTATGGACTGTTATCTCATTAAGACCTCTAATTAATTCATGAAAGCAGCAATCCATCCTTCTTGCCTGCAAAGAAGAACCCCGCCCTGCAGGAGAGGAAGATGGATGAATGAGCTTGGCTGCCAGGGACTCAGAGAAGCATTTTTCCATGGGCTTTTTCTTTGGCTCAGGAAGAGAATACAGACATCCCCGAAGAGTTGTGGTTCCTCGAAGCAGGTCAATAGCACAATCAAATGTTCGGTGAGGGGGAAGGGTGCTGGCTCTGTCTTTATTAAACACCTCCTTTAACTCATGATACTAAGGGGGAACCCCCAAGATATTGGAATAAGTTTCTTCAGTACCTTTAGTAGGAGGTGGTAAAATTGGATGTGCAGCACATAAACAGCTGGTTAAACAATTGATGCTCCAGTCAAATATCTTGCCCTCTTGCCAGTCAATGTGTGGATTGTGAAGCTGAAGCCAGGTATACCCCAAAATTAGAGGCGGCCAAGGTAAGGACATGACATGAAACTGAAGGAATTCAGGGTGATTTTCCTCCATGATTACTTTTACTGGGTGGATCAGGTCAAAAATGCGGTGAACCTCTTCCAAAAACCCTGTAAACATGTGACAGACTGGTGAGGAGCATTCCCACTCTGCCATTCCCCAATATGTGGCTCTCCCAGTGAGTAACATAGGCAACCTTTGCCTTTTCTGAAGGAAACAAAGATGGCTGCAATTTCATTAATAATGAACATTAGACCAGAGAGACGTGAAACTGTGGTTTAAATGCTGTAGAGACCAGGCACAATCAACCTATAATCAGGGAGCTGAGATAGGGATAAGTTCAGGGGGAAACAGAAAACTGCAGCTTTGACCTGTGAAAAATCTGAGTCTGGACCATCAACTGGACTCTTTCCTCCAGCAGCTCTGATTAGACCATCCCAGGGCACCTGAGGAGGGGGATTCCCTTGGAACTGGTACACCCAAGTCTTCCAGTCCAGAGGACTGCCCCCACATGTAAAGAAGTTTGTTTTTAATGAAGCCTGTAAATTAAATATGTATCTGAATTTATTGTCTGTTTATCTTTAACACCTAATAGTTTCCTTTTACCACACAGAGTTGTATTAATACTTCTGTGGTAACAAAAGTGCCTAATTAAAGGTTCTGTTGAGTCACTGCTCTCACATGAAGCACAAGTGATCAACTGAAGGTCTGTTTCTGTACCTGACTGAAAGCCCCACCCCCACGGCACCTGTAGAGATGGACAGGTGTTACTGACCACAGTGTAACTAGAGTTTGATTGAAGCAGAACCCTTGAGGTCGACGGCAGCAGCTCCAGAGACGTGCCCCCTTCAGTGTAAAGCAGGAACACACCTGTAGAGTGAGAGACAGGTATAGGGTCATCTGTCATGAATTCCTCAGTGTTCAACACATGCTTCAATTGTTCTTATTTTGAAGGGGCACCGCTCTGTTACACTGGCATTTCTTTTTTAATTCTCTGGAGATTTTTTGCTGAGCTTTCTATTTTTCATTCTGACATTTATAAACTGCTTCCAGGGCTGATTTGGATGATTATGTATGAATATTATTTACTTGTAACCCTAGGACTTTCTTTTCATTGGTTATAGTGAGTAAGACAAGAAGAAAGTCATTTGCAAGACTAGTGGATGACTGAAACTTCAGATGATCATGTAACAATTGTCTAAGAGTTTCACTCCTGGCAAGTTGAGGAGGAGAGCACAAACAACTGGAGATCAAGAAGGAGGAAGTTTCATGAACTGATGTAGACTATCCCCAGAGGTGAGAGAGTGGTGGTTGGAGCAGACCTCAACAGACATATAGGTACAGCCAACAGGGGTGACGAGGAAGTGATGGGCAGGTTTGACATCCAGGACAGGAATGCAGAGGAACAGATGGTGGTAGACTTTACAAACATGATGGACATGGCTGTAGGGAAGACTTTCTTCCAGAAGAGGCAGGAAGAGTGGAGGTAGGAGACCACAGGTGGAGTAGATCTTGTGCAGACCATGTAATCTGAAGGAGATTAGTGACTGTAAAGTAGTAGTAGGGGAGGGTGTAGCCAGACAGCAGAGGATGGTGGTGTCAAAGGTCAAACAGAGGTCATATGATGACTTGTATGCTAGGTTGGACAGCAAGGATGGAGAGACTGATCTGTCCAGGTTGGTGAAGCAGAGAGACGGAGATGGGAAGGATGTCCAGCAGGTTAGGGTGGTGAAGGACAAAGATGGACAGGAGACAGAAGTGTGACAGGAAGACAGTTATACAGTTACAGATAGAGAGGAATCTCCATGGACCATGATGTTTGCAGATGACACTGTGATCTGTAGTGAGAGCAGGGAGCAGGTGGGGGAAAATCTGGAGAGGTGGAGGTATGTTCTAGAATGAAGATAGATGAAGGTTAGCTGCAGCAAGACAGAGTACTTGTGTGTGAATGAGAGGAACCCAAGAAGAGCAATGAGGTTACAAGGAGAGGGGATGAAGAAAGTGGACGATTTTAAGTCTTAGGGTCAACAGTCAAGAACAACGGAGAGGGTGGAAAAGAGGTGAAGCAGGTTGGTTACAGAGGAGGGACGGTGGATTTATTGGGGAAAAGATGCTAAGGTGGAAACTGCCAGGCAGGAGGTCTAGAGGAAGTCCAGAGAGGAGCTATATGGATGTAGTGAAGGAGGACATGATGGTGGATGGTGTGAAAGAAAAGGATGGAGAGGATAGATGGAAATGGATGAGTTGCCATGGAGCAGCCCAAAGGAAAAGAAGAAGGAGGAGGAAGTTTGAATAATTTGTTTCTGTTGATCTACATTCACAAGTGGTCTCTCCATTTTTAACCCTTTTTCTCTGCAGCTGGAGGTGGAAAAAGGTGGAATTGGATTTTGTGCCTTTCCTAAAGTGACTCTTAAACACACACATCAAAACCAGGAAAAAAAGGAAAATATTCTGCAAAGAAAAGCCAGGATCTAATGACCTATCAGGTCTTCCAATGCTTCTCCATGCACCTTCAACTATGAGTGTATGGTGGACTTTGGACAGATTAGAAGACAGTGAGGACCACTGCTTGTTGAAGGTACTGATGAGGTTCTGGACATCCACCCTGATGTTGAATCATGATATATGTGACACTGCAAGATTTTAATTAACCCATTTTTGGATTAATAAAGTGTTAGTTATTTTGGTACTCACCCACCAGGAAGTGCAGCAGCTTCAGACTTCCTGTCTGTCTTGGGATAGTTGCCATGGTTCCTATGAAGTTGCTGATCCTGTCGCAGAGGACATATTTCAGAATAAAAGCCTGTCTGAGGCTCTTTTAATCACATACTATCAAAGTGACCATTGTTTGAGTGTGTATTTAAAGGTTAAAATGATCATTAAAACATGTTTGTGACTGTCAACAGGAGAAACTGATCCAATCCCTAAAAGTCACGACATCAGCAAAAAGTCAGTAAAAGTCCCTCTGATGTTAGTAGAAAGTCAAATCTACCTCAGATGAGCAACAGAGTTGAAGCCACCAAGATGTTGTTTTTAAGAAATTTATCCATAATTAAACAGGATGTAGGAGCAGTTACTCTATGACTTGAAGTCCAGGTCCTGGGAGCGTTGAACAACCCGCACCTCCATGTTTATCTTTGGCTGTCTGTTAGGTTATAGTTTTCTCTTTGGGTTTCCTGGTCTGTTTATTGTTTTAGTGTGAAAGTCTGTTTATGTGCTTTGAGTTCTCTAGTTCCTGTTCCTCCATCACTCTGTGATGTGCTTCTTTGTGTTTTTTATGTTTTTCTTGAAGTGAGGCTTTTGTGTTTGTTTTTGGATTCCCAAAGTGTAGCACCTTTTCTTGAAATGGAAGTACTTCGTATGTCCCGGTGGATCATCCAGCTTTGGGGACAAGGACCCCATCCTCTCACCCATCCCTCTGTGGGCGGTTGCCCTCTTCAAGCTCGGGTCCTCTACCAGAGGCCTGGGAGCTCGTGCAGTATTTTTTCTGTTACTAGGACTGTGATCTTCTGAACCGAGGTCTCTGATATTGTTCCTGTGATCTGCTGGAGCTGCTATTCCAGCTTGGAGGACACGGTTCCCAGTGTTCAACTTACTATTGGCACTACTCCTGTCTTCACCTCCTAGATCTTCTCTTTCTCCCATATCATGGTACTTCTCCAGTTTCTTGTGTTTCATCTTCTTGATAATACTGTCAGTTGGGATTGCCACATCAATCACCACTGCTCTCTTCTGGAGTCTGAACCACAACTATGTCCAGTTGGTTATGGGTTTAGTGGTCTGGCTCTCGAAGCCCCACGGGATCTTTGCTCTTTCATTCTCCACCACCTGTGGAGGTATCTCCCACCTTGACTTTGAGACTTCCAAGCCATACACAGTGCAGATGTTTCTGTACACTATAACCACCACCTGGTTGTGCCGTTCAATGTATGCTTGGCCTGCCAGCATCTTGAATCCCACTATTGTGTGCTGGATTGTTTCTAGAGCATCTTTGCACAGTGTGCAGCTGGGGTCTTGTCTGGTGTGGTGGACCTGGTGTTTCTTCTAGTTGGGGTCTTGTCTGGTGTGGTGGACCTGGTGTTTCTTCTAGTTGGGGTCATGTCTGGTGTGGTGGACCTGGTTGTATCAGGGGTCTTGTCTGCCAGCTATTTACATCTATCTATCTAATTATCTAATTATCTATCTATCTATCTATCTATCTATCTATCTATCTATCTATCTATCTATCTATCTATACACACCCCACATTATATTTCTCATTGTTGTCCTTTTGGAGCTGTTGTACTTTTGTTAAATTATTGATATTGTGTAAGAAAAAGTTATTTATTGTGTCTGTCTAATACTATGATTCTTCACTACCATCAAAAGAATGAATGTTTTTACACATTTTGAATCTAGGATTAAAGTAGAGGAATTTTCATGTGTGGTGCAGGTACTTTTACTGTTTTCTTTTCTCCTTTACCACAGTTAGCATGTCAGAGGTTCCACAGAAGAAGTCTGTTAAATCAGTCGCTTTTCACTGATACTTCAAACAGACATGAATACATTCCTCTGTGTGTGTGAGTGTGTGTGTGTGTGTGTGTGTGTGTGTGTGTGTGTGTGTGTGTGTGTGTGTGTGTGTGTGTG
>JAOWBL010000461.1:6513-17520 GCA_028564865.1 Zenarchopterus dispar | reverse complement strand
CACATCCTGTACTTTTATATATATATATATATATATATATATATATATATATATGCTGGTTTGATCTCATTCAAGATAACATTTACATGAACTGCTTTAATCTGTCATTTCTGTGACTATAAAGACAACTGGTGTGATCTTTCAGTTTAGTAAAACATTTTTTTAAATGAATGTTTATATTCACACATAAAGTCCAGCAGACCTTGAGCTTCTGTAACAATATAAACCTATGGGAACTATGCAGCCCTTGCTTTCTTAGGCATCTCTAAAAAATAATTGAGCAGCAAAAAAGATTGTGCAATGACACCTCCTCCTACATTAATGAACACAGATATTCACAAAAACTTTGTGATTGGGAAAAATCTGTGCACATATATAAACACAATTAAGACAAGAGCTAAAAATCAGAGCAACTATCCACTTGACTCCAAAAAAAAAAAAAAAAAAATCCATGCTAGAAATGAAAAAAAAAGAGAGCAGGACCAAAAACTTAAATCTTTCCCAAGTCTATTGACAGGTGTAAGTTTAATCCACAATGTTATAGAGCATTTGGTCAACTTGAAGCTGGCCTTGAGTTAAGACTTGAAGCCACGTGCACAAATATCCATCGTTTCATGGGTATATCTGCAGCACTGAGATGAAAGGAACATTTACCTGTTCTGATTTCACTTTTTAGTTTTTGTTCTGTTCTTATGCTAAAATTTGTAAAACCTTTGAAAGGGTTTGCATTTGTCCTTTGCATATTTTCCTGGCCTTAAGTTTTATTTTTATACAGCTTACTACCCATGAACAAAGTTTGCAATGCTACAAAGTCCAAAGTCTGCACTAAAGAGAGCCGTGTCCTGCAAAAGACACTCCCACTCAACTTCCTGCAACACATCAGTTGTAGTCCAGGTTTTTCTTCAAACGTGTGACAGTGATGCAGATGACTGCATCACTGTCACACCTTTGCATGATGTCTGCAAATAGTGGTCAGTTTGGGAAAGACCAGCAAATCAGCAAAAATCAAACCTTCTGGGAAAAAAAGCCCTAAAAGAGACGTATCCATTTTTTTTTCTAAAGTTAACAAAACAACTAGAGGTCTTCATGAAATGTCTGTGGTATGTTTTGGTCAAAATACCACAGGGACTGAGTACAAAAGAGGAGTTTTTGTCTATGTCTTACAGCTCTGTTAATAGCAGTTGGGTTTAGGGGAAGTATTCAGACTTTGGACTTCACTACTTCACTACTTCTTCTGAAGGGTGTGCTCAAGGGGCTACATCTGACTTGTTTAGCAAGATGGATGATCGGGTTTAAAGCTAAATTAAAATTTCAATTCCTCAACTTGAACACTGGGGATGGTGATTATTAGGTATTGCAAAAATAAGAAATACTATGCAAAATGAGAAGCATGGTCTTGGATTGATGGATGCTATAGTCAATAGCTAGCAGTGATCATTTTAGCTTCTTAGCCTAGGTGAGGAGCAAAGCAAACAAAACAGCCTGAAGCAGCTATTTTGATCCTTTTCAAAGGCTGCTGGCCAGTGCTAACCAGGGATCACCAGCTGGACTGCCTCTAGCTCATCAGCTTCGATCCTTGCAGCAGCAGGGTCCTCCAGGTGAATGACTCTCGACTCGAACTGTTTCAGGACCCTTCCAAGTTGACTAACCAGACCAGTGGCTGATGACATCCGAAACAAGTGCTGCTGGAGCTAAAACAAGAACTGGCAGACCTCTACTGGGAGCCGCAGCTATCCTAGGATTGCCTGAACCGCAGGCCAAACACCTGGCCTATAGTCCTGTGATCGCAGGCTAAGTAACAGGTTCCGGAGGTGCTCTGCTAGACCTGGTTTCAGCTCTCCAGCACTCATTTTGGATGTCATTTCAGTTGCAACATTTTAAGTGAGGGCTTTCATAATGAATGCAAGTTAATATTAACTAGGATCATAGATTTGTAAAAGCCAAGCCAGCCAAGCAAAAATTGCAAACTTGAGGTATTTGAACTGAGGTGGGTGTTTTGCAACCAGCTTCCAGGCCGGCTCAATCCGCTTTGCAGCATGAGTCCATGAGAGATGAAAGAGGCTTCAACACCACTCTTCAGAAAAGCTTCAGAAGACTTTGTCCACTTCTTCTTATATAGTCTACTGGTGCACCTCTTTTGAGATTTTTATTGTACCTTTATACCACTTAGTTCAGAGGTGCAGCAAACAATATAACATGAAGATGAGTGGAGACAAAGATGGTGATACTGGATAATTCTAGTCTGATCTGGTCCTGTAAATCTGAACCGCTCGGTGAATCAAAAATCTTCAGCTTCGTCCTGTTTTAAAAGCTTGTTTACAATTAACAGATTTACAATGTGAACACAGTCAAAAGCTCATGCTGCACACTTCAACCCAAACTCTATATAGCTATCTACTAATAGTGATTTTTTAAAAAAACGAAGCAACAACAACCTAATATATAATTAGCTTAATTGTGTTAGTGAAACAAGTGTTTTGTTATGAAATATCTTTATTAACAAGAATTAAAACTTCTAAAACAATAGCAGTGGTGCCATTTTAATTTGCATGAAAGTGTATTCCAGCCAAGAAATGAGCAGCTCTGAACCGCAGTGGTGGTGGAGGCATCAACAGATGTAATACTGTGAAAAAGCCATTAAGACACCTGCATTTGGAGCTGTAAGAAATTTCTTTGAATTATTATTTTGATAAGTGTAACTCTCTGTTCCTGAGAAAGTATGACCTTTCTGATAATGCATATATCCTGGTTTTATAGTTCTATGTTTGAGAACTAGAAATTGGTTAATCTTAGAAATCATTTCTAAAAGTGCTTCACTGAGGTGAACTGTACATGTTAGTGATTGCTTGAGTGAAAACATTATATTTTGTCATAAATATGGATATCAGTGTCACAGGTACCCTTCATATTTCATGCAAAAAGTTATAAGGATACCCTTTAAAGTACAGTGTGTTTTTTCAGATTTGCTCCATATATTAAATAATGTGGTGAAATATAAATCCATCAGACATTAGAACCAGCTGAGGTATTGTCTGTTGATAGAAATAAAAAAAAAAAAAAAAATCTGCCCCCCCATTGCACTCTTGCACTCTCTTCTCAGGTCGTCCACAGGCACCAAAGTTCAGACAGCTAGAGACTCGACAGAGTCAGAGGTCACGACCTCAGTACCCGGCTGCGTATCCCCACTTGCGTCGGTCCGACTGAGCTTGCAGTCCACCTTCGTAACGGACCACCGCCTGCACAACGGCACCTGTCGTCGTGAGGAGCTCCGTCTCGTGGTTCTTCGCTGCCAAACCCTCCAGGATGTTCTGTGGGGGGAAAGACATGGCTAAATACATAAATAAATAAAGGATGGGCCGTCACTTGCTTTGATGGGTGACAAAACAAGCTTACTTGAGCTTGTATGGTAAAGTCAAATGTAAAATCATGTGTTTTATAAATAAGCTGTCGTGATTTTTTTTTTAGTCCCGACAAAATGATGAAGGTGTAAGTGCAGCGAAAGAACACTCTTTTGTAACTTAATGTAAAAAACCCCCAAAAAATCTGTCTAAAATAACTGAAAAACAGATTGAATCAATCTGGTATGAAAAATAACTTACTAATTTCCCAAACTGCAAAGACTAAGCATAATTAAAATACTTTCAGCCAGGCTACAACTTAGACTGGAGCTGAAAGTGTCTCCTCCTTGTCACGTTACAGCACATCAATCCCAGAAGATAAATGTTACCACCAGTAATCCTCGTGCTGTTGATGGCAGAGGTGAAAAAATTCATTGTTTGCTGGTTTTAGATGAAAGATTGTGTCCCTGTACAGCCCACCGTCCTGCTATTAGTTACGTATATCAGTGTTGTTTGCTGTTCGCGACACTCACTGTGTCAAAGTTATTCTCTGCTATAGTGGTGTTGGGACTCAGCTGGTTATGGATTCGTGGTTCTGACACAGATTTCTCCAGATCGTAGTTGAAGAACAGTGCGTTCAGGATGACCTGCAGAGCATCAAACATGTCCAGCAGTTATAATTTGGGCATAAAGATATTAATAATGTCAAAGATAAGCCATTTACACCACTTTAAATGAACCCATCTGTAGCATTAACTTATGAGTGTTTACCTGAGCAATAGAAGTCGTGATTTTTGTACCTCCTGAACCTCCGACCACCATCTTGACTGAATTGTTTTTATCAAATAAGATGGCTGGAACCATGGAAGACATAGGCCGTTTCCCTTTTTTTTAAAAACAAAGTTTCATAGTTACTTACATTTATTTGAGAACGCTAAGATTGTAAGTTTCTGTGTGTGAACACAGCAGTCATAATCTAACCTGGCCTGATGAAGTTATTCGGAGAAGGAGGAACACCAAAACCGTTTGTGATGAGCGGGGAGCTGAAGTCGTCCATCTCATTGTTGAGAAGAATCCCTGTAGATTTTGACATGAATTTGGAGCCGAAACTGCAGAAAATACAAAGACCAATGAGAGACTGGGCATGAAACTGGTTGTTGTCCACGTCACAGTGGGAGGTCTTACAACTGGTTGATGGTGCTGGTGGCAGCTACTGCGCTTCCATCCTCTGATACCACGGAAAGGTGTGAGGTGCCGTGATTCTCCGGCAGATAAAACTCTGGCTCGTAGTAGTTCATATGATGTGTGGTTTCATCGGTGATCTTTTCCCGAAGGGCATCGGCAAAAGAACGTGAGGTCATGTTCTGGATGAGCTTTGGGAGGAGAGATTTGAATCAATTAAATTCATAAGCATCAGTTTGCATTTATTGTTCTTATTCCAGACCTTGAAATTATGGTAACTGATAGTCAAATAAACGGCTTCCCAGAGGGACTGGACCACAGGAAGCTGACGCCACCTACTGAACTTAATTTACTTTTGGGTTACACTTTTGGGTTTAGGCCAATGTTTTTCACAATATTAGCTGTATTTAGCCACAGGTAAGCAATCTTTAAAGCAGTAGATGTGTGTGTGTGTGTGTGTGTGTGTGTGTGTGTGTGTGTGTGTGTATATATATATATATATATATATATATATATTTCTGCTCTAAAGTTTGAGGTTTTGACATGGGAATCAATAGAGATTGACTCGTTTTTGCAGCCAGACTCTAGTGGTCAGTGGAGGAACTGCAAAAAATGTCTTCATGGTTCATGGTAGTTTCTTAAGCACAGTATTGCCTTAGTCTTAGTTAAATGGAGTGTTGTTGTCCATGTAAACACACTGATGTAACTAACCATTTTTGAACCTTTTAAAGTCAAGTCTTTGACCTGAGGTTTAGAAATATAAATGTATGGTTATATAAACGCCTGGAATTTAAATGTGAAAATGTCTTTTGTTCTTAAGCAAATGATTTTGTTTTTCTCATTGCAAACATCTTCAAGAAAAAAAAGTGAGATTTACCCAAACTAATTCTCTTTCTGTTCTTCGCTTAGAGAGTTTGGACTTACATCAGCGATGCTGAGAAAACTTGGATCTCCAAGTAAAGTTCTCTTCGCATAAGCAAAACGAAAAGCCTCCACGATGCGATGGTAGGTTAGGATCTTTTTCTCTGTGCTGGCCACACTATCACTGGTGAAGTTGTACCCTGACAAAGAAGAAACAAAAACAAAAATACAAATACAACCATCGTTAAGCCTTCAGTGTTGGGTTGGCCTCATCCAACTATGTTCATTCCTTCACGTTGAGGAAGGAACATAAATACAGACAATATACGATCAAAGAGCTGCTGTGACCAGGCTGTGGTTATTAGGCTGCAGAAGGAAGACGTCTCTGTGTTGATGAGCCTCAGCTGTTGGGCAGGAGCCAAGAATCATGATAAATCAGCAGGATGTAAGTTTTGACCTCTGACAGGAATGTGAGGGCAGCTTCAACCAGTCAACTGTGTCCAAATAGAGGTAAATTGGCGAGATTGGTGTTAGTGTGTGAGGTGTGTATGTGTGTGTGGGTGGGGTGGGGGGGTCTCAGTGTGTGGGTGGCCTGTCAAAGGACAGGAAAGGTTCTATGAGATTAATTATTGCAGAAGAAAGTTTCTCATCCAATCCTCAGCAGCAGACGCTGTCACAGTTCTGACATGAAGCTTAGGCAGCGAGACAGCGTCTTCACACGCCAACAGTTCAGATTTTATGCTCTGTGTGTCCAGCCAACGGAGGGGAAAGTTAAATCAGAAAATGATGAACACAGAGACGATATGTGATGAAAATGATAAATCATGTCGGGAAGCAATAAACTGATACAAGAACATCTTCATGAGCTTCCGGCTCCCGATGCCAGTTATAATTGGATTTTAATTATTTTAATAAGCAAAAGTACATATTTACGACTCCTTCAATGTTTTAATTTCCTTCTCTTAAGTGGACAAATTTAAATTGAAACTTGACATTCCTTTAGAAGTTTATTGGGTCTCTGAATGATTATTGTTTTATCTTTCATAAGCCAAAAACAATTCATATGAGGAGCCATCAATCTCCTTTTGAGGACAAAATCCATAACTGTGCCATCTACATGTTTTAATTTACTCTCTGAATCATATTTGTTGCCATTTACAGAGCTCTACTTATTTTAGAGCATATTAAGACATGAAAGAGTATTTTCTGTACAGTAGCTCGACATGGTTCTTCTAGCTGACTCCTTTCTGTTAGAGCGACTGGAAGGCAGCTCACATTAAAGCGCATCCTCACCCACTCAGGATGCTTTCAGGCGGAGCATCAAGGCTTACCATTCAAGATGTTTAATATCAGCGATAACACAGGGCCGCTGGAGGGGGCAGTGGGAACAGCCATGGTGTACTCCCCCACATTCACTCTTAGAGGGTTCTCATCCAAGACAGGCTGGTAATCCCTCAGATCCTCCATTGTGATGATACCGCCTAAACGCAGATTGACAAACAGTTTGAATACACTTGAACAAGCATGGTAAAGCCAGTCCTTATCCTGGAAATTAGTCATCCAGAGAAGTTAACAGGGTATGTGTGTGTGTGTATGTATATATATATATATATAAAAAGATGTGTTGGGTTGCTGCTGGTTTGTGAACCTGGCTCATGACTGCTAAAAAGTATTTTATTTCAATGCCTTCAAAGATTTGTGAATTGCTTTCGCAGTATAGTTAGTGTAATTATCCATCTGCACTGCTTCAGATTTGTAGAAACTTCTTGAATGTGAGCAGAGAGCCTAGTCCTACACACCTCATAATTCATCTTTCTGCTTCTGACAGGAGTCACGACATCAATAAACAGCAGTGACACCATTCCAGTGACTGTCATACATGCCCATACCATAACACTACCTCCACCATGTTTGACACATGATGTGGCGTTCTCTTGAACATAAACTGCCCTTTCCTGCCTTTTCCTTCTCCAGACTTTCTTTCTTCTCTTCATTCTCATACAAGTTTATCTTGATTTAGTCTGTTTTGCCTTTCCTGTTCTTGAATATTACAATTTTGAGAATGCATCAAACTGTTGATTTGGCAACACCTGTGATATTTTGCTATCTCTGTTATTGTTTTATATTGTTTTTTTTTTGTTTGTTTTATTTTCTTTTTTTTTAGCCTGATGGAGGTCTCCTTCACCTACACCAAACAGCTGCCAAATGCCTACTAACAGGTGATAATCACCCCAGACCTATCTGGGCCTGTCTTTTATGAAGGAATAGACCGTACCTCTCCACATAACGCCATTTCAGTCATTTGTCTAAATATTTTCTTAGCCCCTGAAAAATGAGGTATTTTTGCTTTTATTGGTTCCAATTTCTGAATGGTAAAATGCATAATTTTTTGTGAAAATGCTTAAATCAAAGCTAAATATGTATACTTTAAAGACAGCTTAATGTTTTTATTTTAAATTCACTATAGTGGTCAGTGAGGGCAAACTTACACAAATGTTGTTGCACTCAAATATTGAGCAAAATAGGGGAAATTTATATAATAATGTGTGACTTCAGCAATTTTTTTTTACTCTTTTAATTACGTAACATTACTGGGAGCTTCAGAATAAGCCTTTTATTGTAAACTTGTGATGTTTCAGGAAGGTACCTGCTCCCTGAATGTCATTCACAAGATTCTCCGCCAGTTGTCCCTTGTAGAAAGCATCAGGACCATCCTCAGCTATTCTCCGAAAGGTTTGTGCCAGTTTTGTGAATCTTATAGTTTCCTTCTCTTTTAGGACGTCACCATTTTCCCCACAAAACACTTCACTGAAAGAGGAGAGGAAGCGCCTTTTAAAATGGAAGAGCTACAACATATAAATGTTGGGGTTACGTAATGAGAGAGTGATTATCGGCCGATGCCTCTCACCACAGGGTTTTATCATTCTTGATGGTGTTCTCGTGTCTGGTCAGGGCCGAGGCGAGTGCTCTGCCCACGGGAAATCCTTTCTCTGCGAGTTCAATACTCGGCTGAAACAAGTCTTTCCAAGGTAGCTTGCCATGTCGTTGGTGGGCCAATTCATAGCCCCGTATCTCTCCTGGTACAGCGATGGACAATCCTCCTGTAGAGCAAGAAACAGTTGAGCAGATCTATATTTAATGGCTTAAGATGTTTGTACAGTGAGCTGTATCGCTTTTGCTGCTCAGTGAAAGTAAATCGCACATACTGGTATCTTTCAGTTATCTCCTTTAACACTAAGTCAACCACGGTTTCTCTCTGCCCCCTTTCCACTCCTGATAGCGTTTGGTTAATCATTACCTCTCTGGGATAAATCAGTGCTGTTCCCAAACATGTTCTCTGTAGCGTTGCCTGGTGCCGTCTCTCTGGCATCAATGGTCTCGGTGGTCCCTATGTTTGCATCACACAGAAGGAAATGCATTGAATGGGTTCGCTGGAGAAGTGGGGAAGTCAACAACTAAGATTTTTGTACAGGGGATGTGCTCTTGAACAGGGGCGTACCCGTTGTCGCGTTGTAGATAGTGAAGAAAAGCCCCCCTCCGATGCCCATACTGTGACAGTTCATTAATCCAACGCATAATAATGCAGCTATAGACGCATCCACCGCAGACCCCCCTCTCGAGAGTATGTCTCTGTGGTGGAAATAATTAAAACACACACAGGGAGCGAAGAGGTGAAGATTTGTCTTTTACACCCAAGAGCTTAAAACTCTGGGGCAGAGACGGACATAAATAAAGCAGGTCTATGTTTTGTTTTTTTTTCTGCTAAATTTGTTTGTGTGCGTGTATGTGTGCTGCTCTCACCTGCCGACCTCTGAACACGGTCCAGCATCTGCCGCCATGGCTGCCCTCAGGTAGCGAGGCTGAGTCGGCGGCGTCCTCTTCCCAACACCAAAGAAGACACCCACAAAAGTTGCAACTGATGCCAGCAGCAGTGTGGCCAGTGCAACTATTATCGACACCTTGACCATTTTTGTTTGTGCAAATCTATATATTTCTATTCAATCTTTGATAAGGGAAAAAAGAAAAATGAGAAGAAAGAACATAATTTAAACCTTTGGCTACTGAAAAACAATGCCCTAATAAGAAGGAGAAACATTCAAATCTACATCATTACAGAGATAAAACTGATAAATAATTAATCAGATATAATAAAATCATTATTCAAAGAGCTCAAAAATGGTTTCAGACAAATCTCAAAGCTGAATTCTGGTGGTCACAATTTACAAGAACAATGTAGTTAAATCTGTTACTAAGTGCAATATTTAAATTCATGATACCAGCTGGGTGGATGCTGTTAAACATCCCCACCCTCACAGTGATAGTTATGACGTCTTATTACAAAGTTTTATTTCATACATTTTAAATCATACATTTTAAATCATATGTCTAATCTTATGGGCTTACACAGTTTGATTTATTTCCACGTTGCCCTATTTTGAATTTTAAATCCCATCATTTCTTCCACTAACATAAAACAGCTAATCAGACGTCAGGATCAAGCTGCAGTGTCCAGTCAGACTGCAGGAAAAATAAGACATTTTGGATTCACTTTTTCCAAGCTTGCCAAACTTTCCAAAATTTCCCACATTTCTAGCTGAAACAACAAAAATTTTCAAGTTTTGACTTGAATGAACTTGCGTAATGTTTCACATTTTCAACATCTCGTGAGTTTCTGCCACATTATATTACAAGTGAAACCATTTCCAGTTCTGCTTTTCAATAACCCAGATGTTTAATAAATAAGAATATCTATTTAGATCATTTAATGTTTTTTGGTTTCAAAATATATAATAGTAAAATAGTAATTTATTTGTTGTCTATGTTTGATGTCAAATCATACTTTTAAACTGAACAAGCTTTGCTTTTGAAATCACAAAGCTGGCCTCCACACACTTCAACTACCATTGTGTATTTTGAGCAGATAACCATAAATTAATTATCATTGCAGATAAACTGAATATATGGCTTTCAAATGAGCCAAAATTATCCATTGATAGCGATAACCTCATACTCTTATCTTTAAATAGCACAAATACGTACAGGTCTTATAGAGTACAAACATTTTAGAATTTATTTGTTTATATATTTATCTATTCTCAGTATGATTACATGTAATGGAAATTTTTGGTGTGTCTTGAATTAAGCTTTAGTACATATTCTTGCTGTGTGCTTGACTATGAAAAGTCTTTCTTATAGCGTTTCTCTCCTTAGCCACGCTCTGTCTGCTGTCGAAGGTACGACTCACAGCCGAGGAACTGCTGGAGTGTAAAAGTGCAGATGAAGTAGTTTGTTTTTCTTAACGATGACCTTGGATAGACTCCTGGCAGACTCCTTTCCATCAAAGACAAACGCACCCAGTTGCAGCTACAGATAAGAAACCACCCAAACCAGTTGCTGCCTTGACAGTTCTCACCATTAAAGAACAAGATCCTCCCTTCTCAGGGTGGTTCCTGTTCTGAGGAACCACCCTGAGATGTGTGTGCATGTCTAGTCCAACTTCAGAGTAACAAGAACAGATCATTTTGACTTGTACTGGTCCTACCCGTTAATCAAAGAATGAGTCCAAGATTATCTAAACCAGGAAGGTCCAGTTCCAGACCTGCATGTTTTAGATGCTTCAACACAC
>JAOWBL010000460.1:0-17523 GCA_028564865.1 Zenarchopterus dispar | reverse complement strand
CACACTCGACTTATGAGTGGGTCAAGGCAAAAAACTGGATTTTGAACCCCAAAAAACCCCTCTCCACTTATGAGCGGGTCGACCTATGAGCGACTATACACGGTACATTCAGGCTCAAATTACACTCAGCAGGTCTATATTATATCTTTCCAGATATTATACACACATAATTAGACTGATGTCACTCTGCCTCATGCAAGCCCCTTCCATATGCAAAAAAAAAAGAAGAAGAATTGTGACTATCTTATTGTTGTGATAGAACCTAAGATCATAAATTGATCATAAATGAAGACTCAAAATGTCACTACAAAAAATCCAATACTTTGTTAAGGCACTCACCTTTTGTTGGCCTATCTTTTGTTTGTCCAAATCCACATCTCGCACCGGTTCGGGTTCAGGAGATGGAAGTGACTCCTCCCCAACCCTGTCAACCCTGCATTCGGTGTGAAGTTTAGAGGAAGACATGGTGGAAGCAGAAGGGGAGTTTGGGATAGATGAAGATGTGGAGGAAGCACAATGACAGTGTACTGAAGAAGAAGTAGTAGCAGTGGTAGAGTGAACTGTGCTGTCGCCACAGAGATGTAGAGTTTGTTGCCGTAGGGTCTCATTCTCTGATGCAAGTTCTTGCCGCTCCCGTCGAACACTTGTTAATTCCTTGGTGAGGGTGTCCAGCCGCTGCCTAAGCTGGCGGATCTCATCACGTGCTCTGTTACGTTCAGCACGAACCTGCAAAATATAAACAATAATGACTCATACAAGAGGAACAAATCGACCCTGAGTCCAAAGGTTTTCTGAACATTTAATTCATGAATGTAAAGTTACATTAAAAAAATGCTCTGTGATTTTCCAAAGCAGCAGTAGAGTGACAACTGGTGAGCTCTAGTACTGTACAGTTACAGTTACAGCTGTAGCTGCACAGCTACCAATGCTCCTTACTCTGCAGAGCACCCACCTTGCTCCACTTCTCTCTCCAGTTGGCAGTACAGTCTGACCACCACCTCATGGTCTTCTCCATCTGGGCAGCTCTGGCACGAGCCTCCTCTAGCTCTCTCAGTCTCAGCTCCTCCCTGCTCTCCCAGTCAGCTCCGGCTCCTTCACCCAAAGCCCCCAGAGAGCCAAGCCCAACTCCTCCCATCCCAGGCGATAGCAACAGTGGGGGGCTGGAGCTAGGAGTTTCTCCAGTGGGGCTGGGGGTGTGGGCAAGGCTGTCAGGTGAGCGGATGCCCCTGTCAGATCCCAGGCCCAAGCTGCATAGCAGACCAACGCCGCTTGACTTACTACCCTCAGACAAGTGGGGGCTGGGAGTATGATTCATGATGTAGGTAATAGTGTTGACAAGGATAGTGAGGGGTTTGAGGGGATGCAGAGGCTCTTAGTGTTGAAATTCAGCAGAGCATTGTCCTCTTCAGTCACCAAAAACAACCTGTTAACCAAAACACAGAAAACAAATTATGAAGTGCTGGCTCAATCTAGAAACAAAAATCACCTTAATTGTTGTTCAAAACAACAACAACAAAAAATCTCAACGTTGACAAAGATGAACAAAAGCAATGGTAAATAAAGCATAAAGCATGTGATTTGTTCTTAACTGTGATGGAAAAATGGTCTGGTATGTTTGCAACATTACACAAGAGAGTAATAAAAACATTCCAATAGTAGGGCATGATTAAACACATGAAGAAATCATCCCACTAACTTTCATAATTAAGGTCACGATTTTTTTTAATGTAGGTTTTTGATTTAGATCAAGAAAGTCATGATGTTTTATTAATTAGGTGTTGGGATAAATGATGGAAAGAACCCAAATGCAGGAGATTAAGATATAGAAAGCCAAAAGCACTGCAGGCAGTGATGCCAGTGTGACAATCAAGTTTCGATATATAATTCAAACCCTGGACAACAATTCCAAAGCCACTGCTTTAAAGCTTGCTGTGGTGTGAAGAAATGACACAACTTGTTTTATTTACACATTTTTTTGTACTATGTAAGTAAAACACAGACAGTCCGGATCATTTGCACAGTTCACATAAGGTGCACAGCTTGTTGCCAAAATTGTACAAAAGCACATTAACATTTTGCTTCCAATGCATTGATCAAGAAATTTTAAATCTGATGCACCTGTTACCTCATCAGCCTTCTCTGGTTCTCTGCCCCGATGTTGTTTTTTTATTGGGTTCTGAGTCACTTTGTGACACAAATCACATCTCAATTACACCTCTGTGCAAAGGAAAATCGAGTTTGCAATAATGGTAGTGCTGCAGGGGTTCGGTGTTTCCATAATGGTGTTTTTCGTATAGTGTTATTTCTTAACTCCTGATTGATGGGGATTGTGTGAAGAGGGCATCCAACTTCAGGTTCCTTGGTGTCCAGATGGAGGAGGACCTGACTTGGAGCATGAACACTACAACGGTGGTTAAAGGCACAGCAGAGACTCTACTTCCTGAGACTCCTCAGGAGGAGCAACCTCCCACAGAAACTGCTGCTGTGTTTTTTTTTACCCCTGTTCCATGGAGACTGTGTTGACATACTGCACGTCTGTATGGTATGGCAGCTGCACAGCAGCGGAGAAGAAGAAGCTTCAGAGGGTCATTGCCGCTGCTCAAGAGGCCATCGGCTGTCCTCTCCCCTCCCTGGATGACCAGTTTAAAACACGGTGCTTCAATAAAGCCCAGAAAATTCTCATGGACCCGTCACACCCAGGACATTATTTTTTTGAACTTCTCCTTCAAGCAGAAGATACTGGTCAATAAAATCTAGAACAAACAGGTTGAAACACAGTTTTTATCCCCAAGTCATCACTATTCTCAACACAAAACAAGGCTGAATGATCATTTAGCTGTTGTTAAATAACCTGGTACAATAATTTCCACTTTTAGTTTAATATTTGGATAATAATTTATATACCCGATGCAACAATGTAAATTATGTAGATAAGATATGTTTGGTTTTTGTTAATTGTTGCCTGTTCATTTTTATGTTGTTTTTTTCCTTTTTACTATTGATGCCTTTTAACCACTGCAAGGTTTGCAGTTTGAACTAAAAATTTACCCTCCGCAACTTTTCTTCAAAACAAAACAAAAAAATTCTCAACATTGAAAAAAAAATAGACAAAAACATCTCAAATTATTGCGATTAGTGCTACAGCTGTTGAGAAAATTATCAGAGATTGAATGCAGTGGATGATAATTAAAGACAAAGCCCTTGTGTCATGGATAATGATCAATGTTATAGCACAACTACATCATATTAATGAGCTGAGAAACTGCAGAAAACTAGATTTTGATTACTTTAGATTGACTGGCTTAGACACATCCAGCACCGCCAAAGACATGGAAATTCACAAAAAGCATTTCCGTTCACCTTTTGTGGTAAACTGGATTATCGAATTGCCTCAAAAACCACATCCTGAAAGCATAAAAAGGCTTATTCAATATTTAGTTGTTTTTTTCTTCAAATTTTACAGAAGTACCAGTATCTGTCAGATGAAAATGGCAAGACAGAAGCCAAAATGAAAGAGGTTAAAGCTTCCCTCAGAATGTTCAGGGGGACTTTATGATTCCAACTAGAGATACCAACTCCCTGAGAACATGCAGGACACTCCCTTTTCTGATCACCACATCCCAGACATTAGTTACAGGTAGTACTTTGCTCTGACCAGGTCAACTATAACCAACCTGTAAGGATGAAAACTGTCAAAGACAATATTCCCATCTGATTACCAGAGGAACTTGCATGTCATCAGGCACCACTTTTCTTAAGCAAATGGCAGATGAACAAATTCAGATGCCAAAACTGCTGCATCAGAAGAACTTTTAACTCTATACCCATTCAGATAAGTTTCTACATGATTGGGAACTGTAGACTAACTGTTCCAACAAAAGAAGATCACACAGCTCTGGCAACGTCTCATCTCGAGGGGCAGCCTGCAATCAACAAATAGGAGTTGTCAACTCACAAACAAACTCAACACGAGTCAGATTCTTGCACTTTTGGACAGAATTTCTGCCGATACGTTTCTGGGACCAATTCATAAACCTTCAAAACAGCAGTTTTAAGCTTTTGATCATTTTCACCATCTAACACAGCCAAAGCAGAAAAAAGCTTCCTGAGCTTTTCCAGTCAGGACATACTGCAAAAGTAGCATCTTCTCTGAATCAAACCAGTCCCTCATTTTAGCCAACTTCTCAAAGAGCAAAACAAAAATGTGTTAACATTACTTTCAGAAAACTTGGGGGCAAGTTTCAATTGGCAGAGGTATCAAAAAGTTCACTGGACTGAGACGGTCTACCCTGACAATCCTAAAGTTTAGCATCCTTAACTACATCAAGCCGGTAAAACTCACCTTTTCTTCTTGTTGCTTCAATTCAGCTTCACAAAGTCACACATTCAGCCTCAACTTCTCTAACTCAAATTCATGCTGTTTAGCATGTTCCTCATGCTCCAAACTGTGCTGATGCCACAGCAGTTAACAGTTCCTTCTGTTGCTTAAATGTCAAGGCTCCTAAAACCCTCCAAAGAAGAAACATCCTTCGTTGTATATTCAAGCAAACCTTCTCGTATTTCCAACACAATCTCACTCAGAGACTTCTTTCACAAAGCCTGCTGCAAAAGTCTCGATTTCAAAGTAGACCAAAACTGTTTACTGATGACTCCTCCTCTTTTGGGGTCTGAACAAATCCCTAGATACTAGCCATGTTTCTAAACAGCTATAGCATGAAATAGAAAATAATCCACACAAAAGGTGAGCATAACTCCCTGGCGATCAAAATCATTATAGCTATACAAGCTACAACAAAACAAAAGACTGATGTTTTCCTTAAACCCAGCCTAAAGAGGCACATTCTCCTCTAGTTCACAACCTATAATGAAATAAACTCAAGCCCAGTCTTCGCACAAAAGATGCAGTAGGTGCTTTAAACACAGAGCCCAATGACCCGATTAAGCAACCAGCACGCTGGCAACTTACCATGACAGCCACGGAAGTGTACCCAAAACCATTGCTCTTGCCGCACTCTGTACATAAATAAACTAAAAACAAAAAATGTGTTCAGTTTCCCAGAGCACATTCTGAAGCCTTTGACGAAAAATGGCCCCGCCAAAACCCCTTCTAGCTGATACACCACATAAGCCAAAATACAACACTCATGACATCCCCCCCACCCCACCCCCCACCCCCCCAAAAAAAGCTCTATGAACAACAACTATGGGACCTCAGCACATTTGCGCTCACAACAAGGGTACTTACAAAACAAGCAAACATGCCCAATAGGAAAGAAAAAGAACACTAGCCCACCAGCACTGACCACAAACTTATGGTCCACCAGAAACAAATGTCTAACATATAAAATTCCTGAGGTTTGCTTTTTATACCTGTAGTTACTCCCACAATCCCAGGCATAGGCAATCCTCGAATGGCCCACTTTGGCTCCTGCTAGAAAGAAATCTTACCAAGGAGGGGATCAAAAGTGGGCCATTACGGACAAAAACAGAAAAAGGGAGAAGGCATCAGTTGATAAATTACAAACTGTATTTCTAATTCCCTGGGTTCACTCATGTTGCTTTATCAAAGAATCAGAAAGTTGGAGTCTCAGGAGCCTGAGGGAATTGGAACCTGTTTAAGCAAGCAAAGAAAGCGTGGATGAACTGTGAGCCTACAACATAGGTTGTCAGGACACACATTCTTCCTCTAAGTGTAACCGAGTAAATATGAAAGCATATGTAGCACAATGCCACTGTCCTCAACAGTCAGATTTAGAGTTGCAGCAAGCAAAAGTCACTCTTTTTTTTTTTTTGTCTCTGTAGACAAAGTTTGACCTTAAAGATGGGTGTTTTGAAACAGACAAACCAGTGGCTGCAGAAAGACTCTTCTTGTTTGGCCTGAAATTCAGTGAATGGAACAACAAATGAGAGGATGTTGATATTCCACACAGGAAGACAAACAAGTGGTCTGCTGAATGGTCACAGCCCACATACTCTGCCACAAGACTCAACCAAACCATATTTCACACAAGGATAAAAGAGTGATCATTTCTCATAAGTCATCAGTGAAAATTGAGGGCTACAACACTAAATATTAATACACCTGATCATTACCTTACATTTAGAAGGTGCTTTGATCCAAAGCAACAGAGAAATAGAATCAAGCCACAGTAGCAGTGACATAGTAGATCATAAAGTAAATGAAGTCAACATTCAAACAAGTGCAGTTCAGTTGAAAAATTTACGAGCTGTTACAACAGCTACATTCCATTTTAAGTATCCTAGTGAGTTTTTGTTTCCTCCGTATGCATTTCTCGCTATCTCAGTTTCAGAAATTTAATGTTAAGTCCAAACTACAAGTAGAAGACTATCACTTTTTATTGAAAAAGTTAAAAATACATTAGAAAAAATATCAAACAGAGTTGCACATTGAAACACATTTTGAGGTCCAGAAGAATTTGAATAGCAGAGGTTTTATGATTTTCACTATATACACAGCACTAGAATACATTTGAATAACACTGGTTTTAAGAAAAGTACTTTCATTTTCAAGGTTTTAGGAGTAATTGAAATTACTGACTGAAAAGAACAAAAAAAAAAAAAAAAAAAAAGAAAATCAGCGAGGTTAAATCCATTCACCTGCTACTTAAAGCCAAATGAAGCAGATAAAAAGGTCTAGAGTTACTGTATCAGGTACTGTGTTCCCATTTAGAAGCTTAACATGAATTGAAAGCATTAGCTACATGAAATTGAATGGGGTCTCAGTACAGTTGAATGAACCCACCATCATGCAGAAAAAAAGCCCTAACATAAATTATTAAGAAAGACTGCAAATATCTGAGGTGTGGGCTGATCAGGTTGGTACAGTCTTTAAGATACAGTTAACTATAAAGACAAAAAAAAAAAAAAAAAGTTTACAATATCTAAAAAAATTCATAAACTACCGGAAAACGGAGAAATGGAGCTTTGCACTCATATAGACCTGACAATGTCCCCCAGTGCTTTTGCAATTGACCAATCAAGGTATGTCATACATTTGTAATGTGAACTTCTCAGTACCGTAATCCCCAGTACAAAAATTCAAACAGTTTCCGATTGCAGAAAGAGAGAGCTTTGATGGTGTTTGCTATGTTAAATTCAACATTACAGTAAATATACGCTGAGAAAGGGAAGACTGACATGCAACTTTGAGTAGCGAAAGGAAGCAAAGGAGAAAGACTGTGGAAATTGTAGTGTTTCACAGAGCTTTCTAGTTTCTGAAATATTTGAGCTTTAGTCTGAGAAAAACACATGGCAATAATGTTTTCGACTGCATGTTTACAATTTTCTGTGCTCTCTCTGCATCACTGTGTCACACGCACAGACACACAGATGAGCACACTCCCACTAGGGAGAGGTGTTTTGTTAACCACCTGGAAAGCAGACAAAAATAATTGCATTTTTCCCCCCAAAACATTTTGAAAATGTTTCAGCTGTTTTGTTGACTGGCATCATTAAGAGAAAAGAAATGCACACCATGATTCCAAGAGTTTGTGCCGTAGTCCATCTGCCAACACCAACACGCCAGCCCTCTCCAAAAAAGCCCCACACATCAGCAACTAGTGAAGGTTTGCCCAAAGAACTTTGAACCCATGGAAAATTAGGTACTTTGCTGAAAATGGCTATAAAAATGGCTAGAAGTTCAAAAGAGAAAAAGCTATACATTTGTGAAACATTTTAAATTAAAGCTGAGAATCTCCAATTTCTTAACTTGATTATTTTCTTTCAAAACCACTGTGGTGGTGTATAATAGCATAATTATGATACCTCTATCGCTGTTCAAATACTTCTGGCTCTAACTGTATGTGCACTACGTTGTAACCTCTACCATGTGCACCACCCCAGAAGTCATATTACACTTTGGGTTGATGTGAACCACAACAAATATGATTGGTCCACTTGGCAGCATTGCATTTCATCCTAGAAAAGCACCACAGCTTGAATTTGTTTTATACAAACGTCAGAGATGCATTCAGCTTCACTGCCTGACCTGCTCTTGGCAAGACAGCTCACAACATGGTCTTTCTTTCCTCCACATATCAACTTATTGTTCAAAAGCAACCTATTACCAAAAGAATTCCGTGAGGGTGGTCTCAGGAACCTGAACAAACTCTGCCGAGGTGTTTTGAGGCTACCGACTGAGATACAATCTATAAGCCATATAAAGAGGACATCAATGCCATGACTGAGTGTGTTGGTGACAACATTAACTCTGTGTGGGCAATACCATCACCAGAGCAGTGAGGCGATTCCCCAATAATAAACTATGGATCACCAGTAACCTGAAACATCTTCTCAACAAGAAACAAGCCCTTTCAGGGAGAGAAAATGAAATTATTGAGGTCAGCACAAAAATAACTTTAAATCAAGATTAGAGAAAAGAAGCATAAAAAGGGGAAAAAATGGAAACAGGAGGATCAGATGGAAGTTTGAACAGAGCCAATGAAGTGAACATGTTCATCCATGAGTTCAGTTCAGAAACAGGTTCAGCATTCTCCTCACCTGCCTCCAATCAAACGGACCACCTGCCCTCCCTTGAGCTAAAGCTTCCCTGTCCTTCACTTGTCATGTCACAAATCTTACTGTTGCTCCATCACTGTCTTCAAATAAAAGTAAGGAGATGATGGGGCCCCTTCAGCCTCCCCATCTTTTTCTAGGAGTCAGATGAGGAGGAAGCTACAGAGACTGTAAAGGAGAGCCAGAATAAAGCTGCAGGTCCATATGGAGTCAGCTCCAAAGTCCTGAAAGCCTGTGCGGATCAGCAATGTTGGATCTGCAGATCCTCTTCCTCTTTAGCCTGAGCAAGGAGAAGGTTTCAGTGCTGTGGAGGGCATCCTGCTTTATTCCAGCATCAAAACAATTCCAATCTTCTGGCCTGACATTTGTGTCCTAAAATCCCAGAGAGACTTTTAATACTCCACCTGAGTATACAAACATGTACCTTTCAGAATGCACTGAACTTTTACTTAATATAGCAGGGTTTAAGTTGAAACCTCCACCATACACCCGTTTTAGTAAACCCACTGTCATCTGCAAAGTGGGCAACACTGTGAGGATCATGTTTTTTGATTTCTCCAGTGCATTTATCACAATTTGTTTGCTTTACTATGCGAGAAACTTCAGAAGACACAGGTGGGTGCCTCCACAATGACCTGGAATAATGACCACCTCACAAATAGACCACCGTTTGTGAAACTAATGGGCCATTTCCACTAGTACCAACTCAGCACGGCTCCGCTTTACTATACTCTGTTTTAAGGGCTTTCTACTTAGAGAAAGTACCAGTTATTACCTCCTTTTTCCTCACTCACTGGGCCAGGGTTGTAACCGAGTAGAGTCGGGCTGAAAATGCAACGTCATCAGGCTGCAGGCCACTGATTGGCCAGAGAGTAACGTCTCTGATGAGTTCTGACAGCAACTCCATCACACCTGTCATATTTAAAACTCTGAAACAGCAGCCGCAATCACTGATATTTATTTTACAACTAAACTTTGGCACAGTGAAAAATGGCAAGAAAACCTACTCTGGGGTGAAATGAGGAGGTCCACACGTTTCTGTGCCTTGTGGCCGACAACTGTATGGCCACCCACATGGAGGTAGTACCCAACTGTAATGGAAAATGACTGAGACCGAGGTGAGTGGACTCAAGGTGAGTCCAGCTGAGAGATGTATGATGGAAAAGGGGCTTAAATGGTTTGTGTCTGACTGAGTGGTTAGCAGCACAGGAACACCACAGGGGACAGAACTCTCACCATTTTCTTCACTCTACACCCCAGACTGTCATTACAAATCAGAATCCTATCATCTGCAGAAATGACTGCAGTTCTGGGGTGTATCATTTGGTGGACAGGAGATTGAGTACAGAGAACTGAATGGTGTGGAAACGATCATCTCATCTTGAATGTGAAAAAGACAAAGGGAAATGATTGTGGATTTTAGTAGAAACAGTATTTTCATCCTGGGTGAACAAGGGGAGGATGTGGAGCAGTATAAATACTTCAGTGGTCATTTGGTCAACAGACTGAACTGGACCGGCAACACTGCCCCTGTCTACAAGAAGCAACAGAGCATACTGCATTTCTTGAAGAAACTTTGGTTCTTCTGTGTTTGCAGCAAGATGTTGCTTATCTTCTTTAAGTGTGTTGTGGAAAGTGAAATCTAATCTGTAGTTATCAGAGCCAGTGACTTCAAAACTAAAACTGATAAAGAAAGTTCCCTCATGGTCTTCGGCCTCTAGAGCTGACTGTGCAAAGACAGATGCTTCATAAAATGAAAAACCTTATGGACAACCCTGAGCATCCTCTTCATAAGACAAAGATGCAACATTAGTGTCTTCAGTCAGAGGGTTCTTCAGCTCTGTTGCAAGGCACTACAGGAGATTCTTACTACATACAGCAATAACTACCCACAACTCTTTAAGCAGAATTAAATACTGACGGTAACTGCGGCATAGAATGTATTATTGAACTGAATTGACCCTAAATAGAAATAAGTGGCTAAAGAATGAATGGAGGGTTGGATGAATTCCATTTAAGTGAATGGAATTTACTTCTACGTATTTTCTGCTATTTCTTCTTTTTTTCAAGCCAGGTAAAGGCAGACAATATAATGAAACAGAAGTTATTGAAGTTTGAAAATTTATTCCAAGTAGTAAGGGAAAGGAAGCTATTATGCTCATGAGAAGTTCACTACCTACAACTTCATCTTCTGAAGTTCCTACAACTTCTGAAGGGACGAGATTGGAGAAAACGAATATCCAAGTTGGACCTTGGTCAAAAAGAAGCACATGGAAAACTGACCAGCAGAAAGAAACGGAACAAAGGAGGAACAACGTTGTCATGCCATATGTCTGAGGTGTGTCAGAGAAACTCTGGAGAATCTTCAACTCACACAACATTCCAGTTCATTTCAAACCCAGCACACAAACAGAAACTCATCCATCCTAAGGATGGGGACAGAGCAGTGTGGTTTACTCCGTCCAGTGCAGTGAAGAATGCACTGATGTGTACATTAGAGAAACCAAAACAGCAGCTCCACAGAAGGATGGAATAGCACAGGAGAGCCACATCATCAGGTCAAGACTCAGCAGTTCATCTGCAGTGGACATTCCTTTGAAGACAACAATGTACGCATTCTGGACAGACAGGGGAGATGGTTTAAAAGAGGAATTAAGGAAGCTATGTCAAAATGGAGTACCCTTCTCTGAACAGAGGTGGAGGCCTGAGAGATTTTCTTTCTCCTACCTACAACATGTTCTTGGTCGCCCTGCCCAGAACACTCACATAAACCACACAGGAACAATGAGCCACTCAGGACCACTATCACCAAACAGCACCACAACCAACCTGTCCCTTTTTTTGGTCATCAGCCAAGTACTGAATTATTAAGAAGTGAGTTTCTAAGAAACCTAAAGTCCATCTAAAGAAGCATATAACAACCTGGATTCCCCACCAGTAGTCAGAACTGATGAAGCTACTCGGATGAGAAGCGTAATGTCTTTAGAAGAAACAATTCTACAGTCCAGGTAACTTTAAGAAAAGAGATTTTGGATATCATGAACTAACACTCACCATCTTTGCTAAAAGTAAACTGGAAAGTTAGCATGTGAAAACTATCATTTTTCCTTACGCTGAATAAAAAGAAAGTAAATCCTGACACAGCACTGTGACTATAAAGTTTGTAACAGTTCATTATGTACTGTAGTCATTATTTCAGTCTTTTTGAGTCTTCTAATGACAGACACAAAAAGCAGAATTTGACTGTGTTAAAATAATGTATAGTCCTTTTCAAATATGACAAATGTAACAGTCACAACAATAAAATTTGTCTTGCCAGTAATTTGTTAGAAGTTAAGAGTTTTCAAATTCAACAACACTGTATATTTAATCTTTACTTTTTACTGGCTCACTTGGCTCTCTCTCTTGCTCTACTCAGTTATCATGTCCAAACCAGAAGCATATGGCTCACAGACTTCTTCCACAACAACCTTATAGAAGTTACCGCTCCGTTTCAAACATGTGTGCCATGTGCTGTGTATTTATTCATGTGTGCACCTTTTAAGTGAGAAGGATGGATTTAATGTGCTACTATGTGATGCCAATAAATGTGCACTACTGTTGTGCTGTGATGTAGCCACTTCGTGGTCACCACATGCACTGTAGCTTGAGTTTTGTTCCACCCACAGCAGTATATAATTTGTTTCCATGCTACCACTATATGTGATCATGTACACAGTCAAAGAATCAAGAGTAATATCTTTGCAGACGGTTGCAGCTTCAGCCAGCACAGAGTGGACGTAGCTTTGAAAGAAGGTAAGGCAAAACAACTGCAAAGTCATATGCTAACCTATGATGCTATTACTTTACACTGATTCCTGGCACATCCCTTCAAATGTCATCATATTAAGTGTTCCTATGACATCTGAAATGAGTGCTGCCAAAGACTAAAAAAAGAGCTAGCATAGCTCCACTAGGACCCCATGGTCACTTGACCAGCCACCTAAAACCTTTATAGTCACTAAGCTTACTTGTATCAGAGGCCTGGGTAATTAATTGAAAAACATATTTAAAACCTATAACCGACATAATCTTGCCCATGTTATTTAATTTTTACGATTGTTATTACAATCCAAACTTTCTGTTTTCATATGCTCCCCAGAAAGCACACTACTACCAGCCTCGCATCTGTAGTCCCAAAAGTTGATGCCCTTTAATCCCATAATCATGGTCTGCTTCCCTGGTCTACAGTATAATAATTTGCAATCATCACAGCAAATCCAGATCCGTTTTCTCCACCACCATGATTGAAGGGCAAAAAAATCTGCATGGATTATTAGGATCCACACTCAGACAGCAGCTGGACCGCAAATCTAGCCTCAGACTTTGCCAACCTGTCTCATTCACAATATGATCACAAATCTCAACTGCCCTACACAAACACCAGTAAAACATTAGAAATGTACCATAAAGGAAAGTGTGCAGACATGTTTAACAACATTATCTAAAAATAAAGTAAAACAATAGGCTTTATAATTAATACTTGTTGTAGCCTATTTGACTCTGAGTTTGAACTTAAACGGGAGTCAGACATGGAAAACAAGAGCAGTGCGTGTGTGTGCGTGGATTGCCAGTCAATGTATGGGAGAGATCCAGGCTGCAGTTTTGAGTGCTAACAGGTAATAATCTAAGGCAATCCCCCCAGCAAGCCCACACCAAGTGTGGGAGACTGTGATGTAAAAACAATAACCAAAACTATAATTTAGGAATCCAGAGGACTTGTAACTATGCACATAAACATGATCAGCTCACATTCACTGCTTCAGGCTTGCTGAAGGTGAGAGACTAGATCTTAATCAGGTTTAGTCTCTCCTCATTAAGGTGTAATGATAAGATATTCAGATATTCAGATATTCAAAAAAAAAATAAACAAAGTTAGGTATGAGTCCTTCTCATAAGCAGCGTGTCACACACGCATGTACAGTCTTTGGTCACACATTTATAACGTTAGCTTCTCAATACAGTTACTCCTAAATAATTAGTGCAAATCAAAAATTTTAACGGATTCTGAAAGTAGAAAATGATGGTGTATGTTACACTAGGCATTACAGTAGACGTAAACTGTTTTACCACTGCCAGCTTTAAGTAATGAGCATTATGGAGAGTTTTTCCAAGTTTTGGAGATCAGTTTTTGAGATATTTGGGCTTTGGTTTAAATTTCCTCTGTTCTGAATCCCTCATGTAAGAGTTCTACTCTAATGTGCTCACACAGACACGAGTGCACTCACAGGTGAGACACTACCACCAGCAGACAGAGCATTTCAGAAAATATGTTGCATCAACCTCCTGAAACGGATACAAAATTATCCTGAGCAGAAAACCGACATGATGATATTACCAATGAAGCAATCGAATCTTAAATTGCTTGGAAACCAATTTTGTCATTGATTTTTATTGACTACATTGATTATTTGTTGCAGCCCTAGTTGACAGTGTGAATCCTTTTGTGTAATGAAAGGCTTTCTTTGACATACTTCTTTCATGTACAATTATCAAAAATGGTGAAAATAGAGCAGAGCTTGTGCAAGTTGGAGCTCAAAAAAGGTTGAACATCAGTTATTTTAGTGAAAATACACTCACAAAGACATAGCCAGATGGCCTTCTCTTATCTTTGTAGTGTGATGATGTATTATATGAATATAGTTCTTCATAAATCACTCATCAATCTGCTTCATTTCTTTCACTGCCCATTTTGAAAACGGTGAAGCTGGAAAGGGAATGCCACCAAGAAGAGCAATTACATTTCTTGTGGGCTGCATTACCGTGACTCTTAGTTACATCAAGTGCCAAACACCTAACTTCCACACTAAGGCTCATGTGGAACTAAGACTCAATGCAGTCCCTCGACTGGCTGCTGGGGACTGGTTCCAAAAGTGAGTCAATCTCCAGTGACATCCCATGTTAAAATGTTCAACTTTAGAGCAGAAATAAACATATTTACAGTCTAGTTCAAAAACCCATTTTGATCTCAATCATTTGAGTTCACATCCATGACAACTTTGAGGGAGATGAATTTTTTTGTACCCTGCCAGGAGAGTTAATATAAAACGTTTTATTTATTTCTAATATAATTTATTTCTAATATAATTGACTGACAGTCAGCTCAGCCAGTGGCTAGTCATCACTTCCTAATCATCATGCTACCACACTTGGAAAAACCAACCACTCATTTGTATTAACCCATCGTCGGGGAAACCCAACAGTCATTTTTGATACCGCTGTCAAATCAACATGTTAAACGGTACTACACACTTGAAATGTCTGACAGCGGCCCTGCAGATATTTTGGTGGGGTTTGGCTGAAGAAATTAGGAGCAAAGCTAACTGTGACTGACATACAGTGGGTGTGTGTGTGCATTGGCTTCTGAAGCAAAAATGGCTGTGCCCTGCAAGAAGAAAAACAGGCTTCAAAAAAAAAAAAAAGGCTTCAGAAACCAATGGGTCACATGACCAAAGACTTCAGTCATTGTTTTATACACTTTATGAGTTACATTTGGAGAGATCTGCACATCTGGCTATGCCATCAGGTTCACAACTTCTGATGCAGATGTAAAATCAGGCTTTATTCCTAATTCAGGGGCAAGTGGGTCTCCTGGAGCCAGCTTCTATTCTGGATAGGTCGAGATGCCATCACAGGACCATACACAGACAAACAAGCACTTGTGTTGTATTTAGTTATTAATTTATCAAATAAATGAAGATACCAGTGAGCTTGGTGACTGAAAAGAACTAGTTGAGTCAATTGAGAACCAAATTCTCATTTGCAATGACGACTTGGCCATGGGCAATACAGAAACATCAATATACCTGCCACAAATGTTTTTGCACTCAGGTAAGCATGGGGAAAATGCACACAGAGTTCTTTTTGTGAGGAAACGGTGCTAACCAAGCCACAGCATGGTCATAGTTACAGAAAATGATTATTGTGCTGCCAGGAGTTCCTTTTACTATTAAAGATAATGTTTTATACCAAGATAAAAGACATGATGCAAATTATTCTTTAAAAGAAATTTCTTCTTAAATTAAACCAGTGCTTCAATGCAGTTTAACATAGTTTTGTGTTGGAGATTGTGTTTTTCTCAAACACCAAGGCTTTGATTTTTATTGCAAATGCATGTTGGTTTCAATCATAATTTATAAACTATTAACATTGGCACTGACAGTCACAGTAGTCAATCCCTATGTCTTAGCAACGCTAAGAAAGCAGGCTGTACAAAAATACATGGAGTACAGGAGTGTATGAAAGAGGTTATAGCAGAGAAAGGAATGAGTGAAAGTAGGATGACAATACCATCATTCAAATTCAAAAATACTTTAATAATCCCCGATGGGAGATGAATTAATTATGCACACAAAGAAGGGTATGGGCTCAATATAGAGTCATAAAGATTGTGCAGCTGTAAACAAATGTTTGCACAAGACACCGGCCGTTGATGACCAGGACTGCCCACCCCGGCTCCAGAATATTTCACCATTTTAAAGCAAAAACAAATGCTGACAAATAATCCTGGATCTGGAATACAACATACAAATACCACAAATCTGTTAAGACTACATTCTTTGGATTTCAGCTCTCTCAAACAGGACGTTAATGAAAGGACCTGCTTTAATTTTTGAGAAGAAAATAAATTGGCAACATTGAGAGCTTTAAAGAAAAAAGTCAAGAAAGAAATCACTGAAATATTCAGGTGGAAATGAAAAGACTATTCATTTCTGGCATTTGCACTTTAATAACTTATGTACCTATGGGTAAACTTGTTTACTAAGGACCTTATAAAGAGTTACAGTTATATTTTTATAAAATTAGGCCGGGGAAAGCCAAACTGAGCTTTCACAAAAGGTCGTCTCATCTTTGAAAATAGCTGACATTTATTTGAATGCCTTTTTTGAGGAGGGACCAGCCCTGCCTGCTTAACAGTCACTACAATGAAAGCTTCAACTACAAGCTTTTCTCTGGAACAAATGAATCCAGCTTAACAGTAAAAGTAAATTGTTAACAAAGCTTTCTGAAAGGACACCCGTTATATCAACTCAACAGCTGCTTCAACACTCAAAAGTACCTTTACATTGTCACAACAATGTATGTATATGACATTGATTAACAAGAAATATTAACTATAATTATATGAACATTGCAGTGCAGGCCTGGAAGTGGAATTTAACACCAGAGAGTCGAAAGATAGAGAGAAAACGAGAAGAACATGAGGATTTCGTGTCATTTGACACCTCGGTGTCTCAAAGCGGTAGACTCAGTTTAACCATTAGCCACTGTAACAACAAAAGCAAACAAGAACATACCTAAAATGAAGCGTCGGTGAACAATGTCGACGTGTCCTCCTATAAAATGTATTTAAAGCCTTGTAAAGCAACTCTGGTAAGCTTTCCTTTCTTCTTTTCTTCCCTCTGCTGTCCCCTTTCTGCCTTTTTTTCTCTTGAATCTGGATGGAAAACGACATCCCCCCGAGAAGGCAAAACAGGCGGGTCTCTGGCATTTGGGATATCCGTTTGGCCAATCAGAAATCAGAAGACAAATAGCTACAATTTTAAACCAATCAGATTTTGCTCTCAGGACACAAGCCATGCTGTTATTGGCTGGCAGAGCAAAAACCTGCGAGTTGAACTATCTACTGTGCTTGACTGAGAGCAATGGAAGTGTGTTTGATCTCAGTTCGAAAGCCTTAAATCAAAGACATTTATGTTTATGTGTGTGTTTTCTTAAACACGGAAGCAAAATACTATGCCTCGGGAAGTATGTCAAAAGAAAAAAAATAAATGAGAACACAGTTAATTGAGAAAAAAAGGTAAATTGAAAAAACATCATCTTGAACAAATTGGGCCATAAGTGTCTTGTGACATAAATATTCTCTCTCTCTCACACACACACACACACACACACACACACACACACACACACACACACACACACACACATATATATATATATATATAT
>JAOWBL010000459.1:0-13468 GCA_028564865.1 Zenarchopterus dispar | reverse complement strand
TCCCCGAGACCAAGATGATATGTAACTTCCCTCATCTGTACGGAGAAAAAGTGAAGCAAAACCATACAACAGTGAAGGATCTGGAGAAGGATTGGGGGTCAGAGGAGTGCTAGTGGACAATTTCACAATATCATATCTGTTGATCACAATTGAACATCCCATGTGTGTGATGAAACCTAAAAATATTTAAGTCATGTGTGAGACAGAGTAGTGGAAAAGCCAAAAATTTTGTCTCCATGCATAGATCATACATTTACAAGCATTATTTTATAATATTATTAGAATAAAGCTGTGAAGTTGGAAAAATATGATAATTAAATAGTGATTTTAGGAAATAAATTTGTGACATGAAGCAAACGTTCAGCTCAAATCTTAGGACTGACCACAGTTTCTTGGAGCTGATGCTTACAATATGATCCTAAAAAGATTGAATTTAGTCATGTTTATGAATTTTAGACTAAAGCACAAGTCTAGGAGGTTCCCCACCTTCACCATGATGTCTTAATGTCTCTGTAAAGCACCTTTAATTCACTTGTTATTGAACTGTGCTGTACAAACCCTAACCCTACCCTCAAAGAGACAGTAATGGGGAGCTTTGAGATACATAACCATACATCAAGACATTTTCCTTTATAAAATTGCTTCTAATACATTCTCAGTGAAGTGTGGATGGCAGTGGTGGGATTTGAACCCACGCCTCATTTGAGACTGGAGCCTTAATCCAGCGCCTTAGACCACTCGGCCACACTACCACTGACTGATATCACAAAACTGCTTTTGTTTGTTTTTCAGTTCATGTCAGGGCATTTCACCTGTATAGTGTATGACAACACTACCTGCGACTGTTAAAGAAAAACTACTTTTCCTTTTGTGAGCATACAGTTGGACAGATCTTCTCTTGTACTAAATTACTGTAATATTAGCTAGGTCCTCTGAAGTTGGTGACGCCAGAGAGCCTGGCATGTTACATAGTACCACTTGATAACATTTTTCCTACCCTCAGCTCCGCCCCAGGCACCGGGGAGATGATAACATGCCTGGGGTTTACGTTGACCAGTGCACATTAAACGGGTGTTCATCATTCCGGGATAATAATAGGTTCTAATCTAGAACGCCATATGTAATCAATGTTTTACCTAAAGTATTTACCTTTCGAGTTGTACTGTTCTGTCCCCATACCAGCGACATGCAGAACTATTTTGTTTTGGGGTTTTCTGTCCCATTCCTGTAAATGCAATAACTCAAGAGATCAAACCACGGTCCAACTGTGGTACATAATTCACAAATAACTGGAAGCTTGGCTTAAATACGTTTGACCCAACATGCTGTTTGCTTAAATGGGGTTTCACAGAGACAAAGAGACCAGAATGTACAAACAACCGTCAAAACACTTGGACAATGAACTGTACATTTAGCTGATGAATTTTACCTTAAATCTTTTCATGTTTCCCTTTTGAAACTTTTACGGTGAGGTTGTTTGGCACATTACTGTTTGTTTTATTTTTATTTTTTCTGTTTTTTGGTTTGCAGTACTGATCTAAAGAGCACAGATAAACCAGTGGATGTTGTTACATCTCCAACTTTAGAAAAAAATACTACAAACAGCAATGAAAGAAGTACACTGTATACTTTTAAGCTTTTTTAAAAAAAGGAAGAAATCATTATTTTCTAAGTCAAAACTGAAGGTGTTTATCTCTCTGGAAATCTTTCTACCTTCAGGTAAAATTTATCTTTCACTTGTTTTTCTTTTCTATGTGTTTCTACCATCTTCACTCATGTCCTGTGAGAAATTTATTTCTGAGTATGAAAAGAGTGAGAAAACTGCCAAGTAGCATAGCCCTCTAAAGGTTTTTTCTTTTCTTTTTGCCGATGGGGGAGGAGTTGCAGGAGCAGAGAATGACAGGTTTCAACACTGCATCAATATTTCTGCTTCATGACATCTTTGAACAGATTTATTGACATGTTATCTCAAATTTGGGCGGGTTTGCAGTCTTCCCAGTTATGGTTTGCTCTGTTCCCTCACAGCTAGAAGGTTTCAGGTTCAAATCCCATTTGTAGCCTTTGGAGTTTGCATGTTTTCCACTGCCTGCAATTCCTCCGGCTTCCTACCTCCTCCTCAATATTTGTTGGGTGCATTGTTGATTCTTATTTGACTGTGGGACTAATATGACTGCTGGAGTCTGATTGGTCTTGTGGTGGACTGCCCATCTGGCCACCATGTAAACTGTCTCATCTCTTGGTCACTGATAACTGAGGTAGGCTCTAGCCTGTGATGACTGGATGGATAAACTGGAATCAAAATTACATCAGAGGCTGCCATAGTGGTGAAGACCTGAGGTGTCTGAAACAATGCTGGCATGTGAAAATATGGGTTGTCCCAGCAACACTGATGGCTGCACCAAAGATGGAGCCTGATCTAACCTAAACTGAAGTGCTTCCCTGGGCTAGGGCTTAACTACCTGGAGTCTTGGGTGTAATTGCCAAAAGTGTAATTACTTTTGATTTTATGCATTTTTTCCAGCACAAATTCAAATGTCTGAATTTACACTTATGCTTTCATTTTGGACCTAAAATTACACAAAAACATCAAATCTCAAGAAATCTTTTTTTTTCTTTTTTCTTTTTTTTTTACTGTGAAAATGACAAACATATTTAATGAGCAATATTTACAACTTAGAATGCAAGTATAAATTGTTAATTTTAAAAAAGGTATATAAAACCAAGAAACAGTTATTTACAATCTTTGTCATTTAAATCCAGGCAATGACTCACACAATTTTTGTATTTATGAAACAATCATGGGTCAAAATAAAGACGGTGTTTCAAAAACTGTTTCTGTCCACCACAAGACAAGTTCACATCACAGTTCTGACACCTCCAGGGTGTGCTTCTCCTTCTGTTATCCACCTAGAGACAGCATCTCAAAACTCCCCACCACTACCTCTTTCAAGGAAAGGGAAGGCAAGCCAAGGTAGCCCGAGGTAAGTTTATTTGTACAGCACAATTCAAAACATGGTGATTCAAAATGCTTTACAGAGACATTAAAACATCAGCAGGATGAACAGCAGAAAATAAAAAGAATGATTCATAATTTATACATAAAAAAATAAAAAAAGACGAATAGATTAAAAAATGCATTTAAAATATGATCAAGTTGTGAAACTTAATCTTAAAAATAACACTGCAGATTTGGAACTTCATTCAAATGCAGATGTACACACAGATTTATTATAATGCACAGAGTTTGCTTTCTTGGTGGTGTTAGCTGTGCTTCTTAGCCACGCTTTAGCTTGCTCATCTGCACTGTTTTGAATCAATGGCAAGGTTGTCTCATTTCCACATCGTCCCTTTAACTCCACATTTACTTCTAAGCGGTGAATTTTCATACCGCTATCTTCTGCAGGAGGCTCTGGTAGTCATCTGTGGAGAGGGGAGGCATCTTACTGCCAGCAGTAAGCATCTTTTCAGGGTATTTACCTTTAACTGAGTGCTAAGTGCCCAGACACTGTAAATCAGCCTTCAGTTGTGCGTAGGCCATGCATGGTGCACTGAAAATAAAAAAATAAAAAATAAAAAATAAAAATAAAAAATAACTATAGAAAATGCTGGTGGTTCTGTTCAAAACACTTTAATCCCAGTTATTTATGAGTGTCCAGAAGCTGTTGCAGGTAGGTTCACAGGGAAAAAAGAGAAAAATCAGGATAAAAATCAATAAAAGAAGCAAAGCAAGCAGAGGAGGCATCTGCACTGTATGGAAGCAGGAAGGCTTCTTGGTCTCACAACTTTCCCCTGTTCCTCAGCAGAAGACCCAGTGGCCACTGGTTCTTCCTCAGCAGAAGACATAGTGGCCTGTGTGGCTGCAGGATGCTGAAGAACCAAGGGGCAGCATAGACACTGATGAGTCGAGGACAGCATGGATGCTGAGGAGCTGGTGTACAACATGGTGGCTTTCAGGGGCAGAATTGAGACTGGGGGATAGCATGGAAGCTGAATGCTGAAGAGCCAGAGGGCACTATTGATGCTCGATGCTGAAGAGCTGAATGGCAGTGTAGATGCTGAAGAGCCACACTAGGAGCCTAACCTTGTCCTGGAGTGTTTCTGCACAGCCTCCAGGCCATGTGGATTCATAACTGAGGCAGAGGACAATGGCATCTACAGCTGTGCTCATTTCTGGGGCCTCCAAAAGCCAACCATGTTCATCCTTGTCCCTTTTCTCTATATGGTTCAATTGTTGCCATAAATATATTCACACACTCACTGTCTATGTCCACTCAACATTCACAAGACATTTTTTAAATGTTTACTAATTGTTAATAGTATCTTATTTAATAACTACATTGTTTATGTAGACTGATAACCTGACTTAACATCTAATGTGTCATTTGATAGTGTCAGTCAGATGTGCTGTTCTGATTTATCACCCTTGTGTGACATCTTTTGTTTGAAGTAAAGAATTATAGTTGACACATTGTTTTTTATGGTAATTACTAATGGATACGCCCACATTGGATGAAAAAATGTGTCAAAAATAGTTTGCATGTTGGGACATATTTCTTGCTATCTCCTTTAGTACGAAAGGATGACACTGGAGAATAACACAAGAAGATGACACATTATAATGACGTATCTTATCAACTCTGTCAAACAACACATCACAACTATGAAAGAGTTAAGCAAGACTACAGAATATAGATCAAAGTTGTTCATTACACACACCTCTTTGTCAGGGTGCCATATACATTGACATTGTAGTTGTTAAAAGAGCTTTGTCACATATAAAATGCTGTTGAAAGTTATGTAAACATGGACAAATCTCTTGTGAATGACGAGTGGACACAAAACATGAGTGTGCATATATGTATGACACAAATGGAACCTCCTATTTCTCAGATTGTTTTCATCTCAGATTGTTTAATTTCTACCCATCGCTGACCATTTTTACTTCTGAGAGACTCGGGTTCTCTTAAGATGTTCTTTTAATAACCAGTCATGTCATGGTCAAAATCAATATATAATATGTGGCCCTGTTCTCAGTAAATCCAACTTTTTAGTCACTTTACCATACTTAGTTGCCTAACACTTGCCACCGACTGTTGAATATTTAGCTTTCAGTACTGTTCTAATACAACACACATTAAAATGTGCATCAAGTTCACATTTTTTTCTACTATTCATTCATACTTCAGACAGAATACTCTGTAGTCATTTACTTACATATCTAGATATTGGCTTAGACAACAACATGCAGGCCATCTGTTCATCTCAATCAGTCTTCAAAAGTATTAAATTGTTGTATTTGGTATCAGATATTGACTGCACACTTCTGTACTATCCGTCATGATGGTACTTAAGATGCTGCATGATAATAAATGAACCTTTTGTCACATGGAGGTCAAAGCTCCGATTCAGCTATAAATAATCTCCAGACATGACTGGTGTACAGACATTCCAGCAGCTTAGGCTTTCTGAAGCGGGTGCATGTGCATGCAGGCTGGTCCTATCATTCATTTCCCTACTTGGGTTACCTGTAGATGAAGTCAGATTATGTGCAGTGTCGGTAAATGTAAGAGGCTCATATCGCTGCTGACCTTGGTCTGTCATTTTACCAAGCCCCTAAGTCCCCCCAGCCCCATCCCAACCCCCTTCAACAAATAAGATGCCAAAAGGCCTTAATTAGAGTTTCACCTCATCCACTGTTTTGTTCCACCTGTCCCTCTCAGAGTGCTTGTGTGACCAGAAACATTAAATATTCAAATCTCAATATTTAAGTCAATTTAATATGTTGTACTTGATATAAATATTAGCAGTTATCTGTGCAACAACACTGAGATTCATTTAGTATGATGTGATGGCTGGTTAAAAAATGAGTCTGACTGTCCTCTTCTATGCCTACTTTTTTCAGTGCACCTTCCAGGGCTCAAAAGACATTACCAGGACAGCTTGGGAAAAGTTTTTTAAAATGAGTACTACATTTAGCCAAAATTGTTATTTTAACAGTAGTTAAAGGATATATCTCTACTGATCTAATACAAGAAAATGACTGGGATCAGTCACTTCCAAAATAAATGAATATGTTTATCAGTTGTTAGTGTTTTTGTCATCTTTGCTGGTTTTTGATGTTAGTTTTTATTAAGAAATCCAGGTTTTCTTTTGTTCAGTCTTCACAAAGGTCCTTCAATGCAACACTATCTAACAGTTTACCAGTATTGGAGTTGAAATGTTGAATGCTTATATGTCAACTTATATTTCAAGTCATTTGAAAGTGATTTTGCTTCCTTTTACAATTAAATTTAGAATGAATTCCCCAAGGGTAAGTTTTGACCTTAAAATGTAAACATTCATATCAAAATTGCAAGAGAATATCAGGAGAGAAATCACTTTGACATGAAGATGCCTTCTTTTTGTTTTTAAACAAACAACAAAAACTTTTTTTTTTTTTTTTTGTTTTTTTTTCATCCATAGGTCTAAGGTATGCCTTATGACATACCTCTTCATCACCGAACCAGGTTAGAAAAATCTGCAGCTGACTCCAGGTGCAGTGAAATATTTCAGTATTGTTTATAAGATCCACTAGTAACACATGCTATGTATACTATGGAAACCAGGTAATGGGGCCGTTGTCATGCGTTTTGCATTCCAGATCCCCCTGCTGAAGTCTTTTTTGTCCTGTGGGCTTCTGCTTTCATACCAGATTGTTATGATGAGTTACTACAGACTGCACAGTAACAGTATAGATGGCCAATTGCTGCACTGCTGAGTCCCTGACTTTCTTCAGCAGAGCTGAGATGTTGGTAGACCAGGACAAATCTTCTGACAGACAACTCCTAGGTATCTATCTGTAACTGGATGCCCTCTCTTAGCATGGCATTGATAGTGAGTGACATATCACTGGCCAAAACACAAACGCTCCTATCGATCAAAATGGAGGGAAAATCTTCTAATCCCCACTTTCCAACTCATTAATACCAAGTCAGTTTCATGAACACATAGTAGTCTTGTCCAAAAACAGTGTAATAATATTGGTTATCCATAAACAATATCATTTTTCAGATAAGAGGTTTTGCATTTTAACCATCCATATGCTCTTGTGGCCTCTGCCTTTCCCTTCTAAAGTCCACAACCATGTCTTTAGTTTTGGAGATATTTAAGTCCAGGTTATTGTCTCTGGACCACGAAGCTTATGCTGCTAGTTCATCCATATAGGGAGTTTCATGGTTTTTCTGGGTGAACCTCACCACCACTTTACTGCCTGCTAATTTACAGTGGAGTTCTATAATGTATAAATGTGTAATTGTATATTGCATAGGCTTAGGAGATTAGCTTATATCATTCAAAAGCTTAGCTCAAATTCTTTACTATGCAAAGACCTTTAAATATAAAAATTGTTTTCCACTTGTGTCTCCACCGCTGGCTGCTCCAACATACACAGTATGTGGGGCCCAACATTAGCAGGGCTTTGCTGCAGAGCAATTTGAGACCTTCACTCTGCTGGTTCAGCCCAGAGCTTCACCAACTCCAGTGTCCAAGGTGACCTCCTAGAGAGACAACAGTAGCGTCAGTGGCTTTATAATGACTATACGTTTATGGCATAAAATATCCTTTTTTAGTTCCATTTACTCCATTTGGCTATTGCCATAATCACTTTGATAGTAAAATTATACTCTCACTGGCCGCACCATTAGCAGTTTCTTTTCAATTGGTTGGCAAAAATCTAATCAGCCTATCATGTGGCAGCAACTCAGTGGATTTAAACATGTAGACATGGTCAAGACAGCTTAATGAAGTTCAAACTGCGCATCAGAATGGAGAAGAAAGAGGATTACTGTATGGATGACTATAAATATGACATATTTCAGCTGATCTACTTGGATTTTCATGCACAGTCATCTCTAGGGTTTACATAGAAAAGTCCAAAAAACAAAATATCCAGTGAGTGGCAGTTTTCTGGACAAAAATGCCCTGTTGATGTTAGAGGTTAGAGGAAAACACACAGATTGGTTTGAGATGATAGAAAGGCAGCAGTAACTTAAATAACCCCCCATTACAACCAAGATATACAGAATACCATCTCTGAACACACAACACATCCAACTTCGAAGCAGATGGATTTCAGCAGCAGAAGACTGGATGGGGTGACACTTTTGTCAGCTAAGTACAAGGAACTGAGGCTACAGTTAAGGCTGGAAAACTTTTCCCAGTCTGATGAGTCTCAATTTCAGCTGCAACATTCAGATGCTAGGGTCAGCGTTTGGTGTAAGCAATATGGAAGTATGGAACCAACCTTTTTGCAAAGGTCAGGTTGCAAGATGTGCTGTAATGGTGTGGGGGATATTCTCTTGGCACACTTTCGGTCCCTTAGTACCAAGTGAACATAGTTTAAATACATCACTCTACCTGAGTATTGTTACTGACCATGTCCAACTCTTTATGACCACAGTCCATCCCTTTATGACCATGTCACCCACTTCCTTCAGGGTAATGCACCACATCACAAAGCTGAGATCATCTCAAACTGGTTTCTTAAGCATGACAATGAATTCACTATACTCTGTATCCTATAGAGCACTTTTGGGATGTGGTGGAACATGAGAACTATGAAAAGTGAGGCTACAGTTCACACACACAGTCCACTCCTCTTTAAATCTGCAGCGACTGCTGATCATGTCAATAAGGACCAAAATCTCTGACGAATGTTTCCAACACCTTGTTGAATCTATGACATCAAGAATTAAGGCAGTTCTTAAGGCAATAGGGCATCCAGCTCAATACTAGAAAAGTTTACCTAATGATGTGGATGATACTTTTAATTCTCATCAAATTAATTTGGATCCCAGGAACATTGTCACCAGGCTGAGTCAGGTAAAACACACAAACTTAAAATTATAGAAATGACGGAGTAGTTTTCTCTCACTTATTGAGGGCAATTGGAGGGTTCATTGAGTTAACTGGTAAAAATACAATCATCCGTCCATTTTCTATACCAGCTGAATCCATCTACTGGGTCACGGGGGTCTGCTGGAGTCAATCCTAGCCCATTTCAGGTGAGAGGCAGGGGTACACCCCAGACAGGAAAATGCCAAAAACAGAAATGTCAGGAAAAAAAGCAGTATGTTTATTTCTTTATTATTATGGCTTCCCTGTTGTCCTTACAGTTTTTCTAAATCAACAGTGAAGTTATTGACTCCCCTCTTCACTTGAGGACATTGCCAACACCCGCTAATACAAAAGACCAAAGATCCCTAAAGACACTATTCATATGGTTATCATCTTTTAAAGTTTTCCCCAAGGAAAATGGTGTAGGTTAGTCAAAGTCTGTGCTAACAGACACCCCTCTCCTCACCCCTTCAACCTCTCTCAGCCTTTCAATAATAATTCAAAATAAATAGCGAAGAATCATTAGACATGCTTACTACTAGCATTCATCCATTTTATATCTTATACCAATGCTTGTTTCCTCCCTTTCAACTAACTTGGATGTTTGATTTTTAAAATATTATATTTAGTATAATGGGAATTTGGCATGTCAGCGTATTATTGAGACAGTGAAAAACTGAGACATCTTAATATTAAATCTTTCTGGCACATTTACAGCAAAAATCCCCAACAGTAAGTGAATATCTATTGGCTTTTAACAAAATATGTTTAGATTCATCCCATGTTTAGTCAGGTATCACATAAACCAGATTCTATATATTCTATATACAGCGTCTGACCTCCTCAAACCTTTATTGTACTTCCTGTTATCAGCTAAATATTTATTTTTTCCTAAAATATTTACATTCAACTTTTGAAATGTAATATTAAAATGTAACATTTAATATTTACATTTAACTATTTCTAAGTCAGCAAATATTGTAAATGTGCTTAAGCGGTGTTTCAAATTCACACCACTTTTTAAAACAGTTTGAAGTTACATATGCCAAAATGTTGCTGTCATTTTTAGGGAGAGCTGAAAATAACATCAACCGTTGGGGCTCATTCCAGGCAGCATCCCATATTTAATTAGCACCTGATTAAATTATTCTGCAAATATAGTTTAAAAGTGCTGTGGGGTGGAAAAAGTAACAACTCCACCAAAATCCTGTATGATTTCTGATGATTGCATCATTTAAAACAATGAAACTGAAATTATGTGACACCCTATTGAGAAACCAAAAGGCTTCTAAAGCGTTTTGCCAAGTTGTGACGCGTACGTGTCATCTAGTTCCCTGCTGTACATGAGCTCTCACTGCAGCGCTTCTACACCCAATCCTTAACCGCTGTATTTAACCAACTGAAACACTGTATGAAGCCGTGGAACGGGTGCCTACAGGCTGGTGGCGCATTTGTGTGTGCGTGTGTTTCTTTTCCGCGTCACCAGTGGGCGCTTCCTCCTGCGCATAAAGGGAGCGGAGCCCGGGGACGCACTCAGTGTGAGTATCCGCTCAGTGGCACCGCTGTCCTCGTCTCTCCGCTCACAATCATCTTGTGGAGTACAGCCAGAAGAGCTCGAGGAACATTCCGGCGCGGCGTGCATCGTCCCGCGCAGCCAGATATTTCACTTTTCGATGTGGGATTAACGGAGGAACTGATCAGTGTTGGTCCCGTCTTCACACATCAAGTGAGCACAATTTAAGGCTGAGTGCTTTTACTCTGGGAGAAGAGAACACCTTCTTTCGTCTCTTTTATCCTTGATTCTGTTGTGTTCGCCCCCTTTTTTTGCCTCTTTGATGAAAAGAGGTGCAGTCAAAAATGTGAGTGAGACAGCACATGTAACGGATCCTTGATGATTTGAGTTATCATCAAAGCACGTTAATGAAGAGGAAAAAACAGCAATCTAGAGCCAGTAAGTGTTCAGGGATCATCACTGCGTACTTCAATGTTGTTTTATCCTCTAATTGTATTGCATGCATGTTTAAAAAATGTGAGCTGATAAGACTAATGTATTTCTTTTTCAAGGAAAAGGTTACTTAATATGGCAGAACAAAATAAAACTATCTACTGGCAAGACACATTGACTTATATCTGTGACAGGCCATTGGGTCAGGGTGTGCATGCTGATAGTGCTCCCGTGCTCATAATGCTGTGCTTGCTGCTTTTGCGTGGTCCTTCTGGGATTTTCACCGTTGGGGCTCATTTCCTTCTGGGACAAAGTCCAGATGGTGCTGCTGTGCTCTCACTGATGGAGCAACAGCATCAGGACTGTCAAGCTCCCTGTCAAACTTTGTTTAAAACAATTATTTAGCTTCAGAGAAAAAAAGAGTGAGCTCAACTGAGTTTTTAACCTATCAGTTTTGTGATGTTAAAATATAGTTTATGTTAACTAACAATATAATATACAGATACTGTTGCTTCTCCACCAAATCTCACAGTCCAGTAAATGTAGAAGCCCACAGGGGATATTAATTAAAGAGATTACTTGTACAGCTCAGCTCAACTCTTCTTTATTCAGGAAAACCAAATATTTGCCCACCAGTGGTCTGCACACAAGTATTCCCTTTCTTTCCCGCCCAGACGGACCAAACAGTGAAAGAGAAAATGCAGCCGGCTGCATCTTCAAAGCAGCCTACTATTCAGCAGGGTATTGCCATCATTCTCCCCTCTATTCATGTTTATTTATAGATCCCACTGCACATATTTTGAGAATAACAAGCAGTAGCCAGATGAGCAGTGAAATATGTCTTTGAAGCCATGCAGTGAGTTATTCTCTAATGCAGCAATATCCAGCATGGCAATGCAGGGGATGTGTTTGTACTGTATCACCAATTACTCTCCAAAGCTCTTTTGACTGAATCAGATAGGCAATTGCATCTTCCATCCACTTTGTTTTTCATGAATGGGTGTGAAATGAATTGACAACAACAAAAAAAGAAAAAAAAAAACACGAAGGCAGCTGAAAGTCCCTTGGCCCTTACCTCCGGCCTGATTTGTGGCCGTGTCTCTGATGAGGGTCTGGGTTTGTGTTCGGCTGATGATGGGGCACAGAGCTGGATAGCTCCCTCCCTCTCTTCAAAGTGTACTTGTAGTCTCTTGTGAGTGCTGGCATCAGCTGAGGGGTGCAGGAGTGTTTAACACTAAAGGGAGTCACAGGGGGCATCCTGCTGTCTTCCAGGGATTCAGAAATTTCTTTCATGGAAATGCACAGCTGCTTGTCTGCGCAGTGTCATGGCCAGATGTTAGAGAAACAAAACCCTGTATATTTCTGTCTCAGCTTCCTGTTGGTGTATGTACAAGCCTATCTGAAGGTACTCTGAATGCTTTTCACTCTATTGACACTTGAAAAGCAGAGCTCGTGTTTATAGTTATTGCTTTATGCTGCAGTCAGACCTGGCCTTGGTCACTGTTCTAACCTCGCTGTTTCATTGATGTGTTAATCACTCGTGTTGTGGCTCCACCTTGGTTTTAAAACCACCTTGGTTTTAATCTTTTCACTCTGCTTCAGTGAACGTGGAAGAAGCATCCTAGGAATGATTGTTCTTGCACCCCAATTCATTCATGAGTGTTAACAACTGTTTGGGTTAAGTCTAAACAGGCAGTTACGTAAAACAATGTTTTATTTGAAACCATGATGCATTATTTGCCATGAGATGCATTACTCACACACACAGGAGCATCATGCAGAGTTATGCCACACTAAATACCAAATAATTACCCATCCTCTGTTTCTTCTATTCATTAGTCATGATAGCAGCCTAATTTGATCAACAACAGCAATGATTATGCTCTTATTTATTTATTTATTTTTTTGTTTTATGTGATCTGATTTTCATAATTGTCTTGGATTAGAAGAAATAAATAGAGGACTCTCCATAAGAGTGTATAAGGAGGCATGTGTTTGTGAAATCTGTCATCTAATGTGCAGAGCAGCTGTGCATTCTAGTCCACTCCCAGTGGCAGCTCCTTGTCACCCAGGTTCTTCTTTTGAGTGATTGGAATTAGATGGCAGCAGATAGCCATAGAGAAAAAAAAAAAAAAAACATGGGAGTGAATGCATCACATGCTGCAGTAGATCTACACCTAATGTAACTCTGTGACTCATTTTGGAAAGAATAACTTTAGCTTTATTTTCTGGTGTGATTTCCTGTGCTTTTGCTGCTTGTGTACTGCATGCAATCTAAATGCAGACTGTGTGCAGCCCTTTTATGGAAACTCTCCTTTCCCCCCTACCTTATTAGATTCTTTAGCAATTATGCTGCCCTCGAGGGGGGGTGCCTTTAACCACCTCTCCTATCAATTATGTGCCAAGCAACAGCCCCACTAACCAAAAAGTCATCTAATTTACTCTGGAATGCGTTTAGCCACTGACTTCCATTAGGTTTAGCTTCTACGGATGTGAAAGTGTGATGCTTCGCTGCATATGGACAATCCTTTGCTCATCATTTCAGCAAAGAAAGCTGAAGGAGGCAAACAAAATGCCACTGCATCTCTGTTGTTATAAATCCAGAGGGAAAGAGTCAGTTTAGGTTTCTATGCCCAGAATTTTACCTAT
>JAOWBL010000458.1:0-17526 GCA_028564865.1 Zenarchopterus dispar | reverse complement strand
ACACACACACACACACACACACACACACACACACACACACACACACACACACACACACACACACACACACTCACACTCACAGTATCCAGACATATAACCTGTCATCGACAGCTGAATTTAAGCATTTGTTCTTGACAGTAACACACCAACCAAGGCTCAGAGCAAAATGTGCAATACTCATGAAAAGGCTTTTTTCCTGTTTTTGTACTGCAGGACCACACAGTATCTACAGAGATGGACAACGTGTGATTGCTTTCTGTGAAAAAATCCACAAAGAGCATTTAACCAGCAACAGTCTGTATTTGGATGTTATCAAGCCATGAAAGAATAATTGACTGCCATCTAAAGTCACTTAATTCTGCAATGCTGGTGTAGTTCCTTAGACATTCAGTTGATGGCAATCCTAAAAGTCTTGAATAGGTAGAAACTAGACCTCTTTTCTTGGTCCTTTAATAAAAATGTCACCTCTCATATAAAAGGCTTCTTGATATGTTTTTTAAATATTAACAAAAAATTCCTGGACAACCTGTCGGGTGTGTACCCTTGGTTCACAGCTGTAGACAGCTAAGATGGGTGGATGGATGGATGGATGGATGGATGGATGGATGGATGGATGGATGGATGGATGGATTTCAATAACATTTTACTCATATGAACAGCATATAGACAAAAACATACTCATACCTACAAACAAAACTTGTATTAATAAAAGAACTCATATCTACAAGGAACATATCATAGTTCATGTGGTCTCACATCATATTAGATCATTTGTTCTTTTAATAATCCTTGTAGTGTATTTTATTTTTTCAATGAACACATACTTCCGGTGCAGGCTTGACTCTCATACCCAGCTGGTTTTACAACCGTTCTGACTTTGGTACCTGTGACTAAAACCCCTCATGATCAACTTCTCGTGGACATTTTGTGGGTCTACTGACTCACAAAAAATGAAGGGTGGTCAGTCACTTACATCAAATTGGAAAGATTTACAATTATTAATTGTTCAATAGACAATATAAGTTTGAAACTCGCAATCTGAAGAAGCCTCTTGGAAGAGGAGGAAATGTCTACAATGGGAAAAAGAGTCTAGTTGCATTCTAATGACATATTTAGGATTACTCTGAAATATCCTTTTTGAATTAAGTCAGTGATTTGATGCACATTACAAAATAAGTGGATAAAGACGATATGACATGCATTACAAAAAATACTAAAAATAAATCACATTAAAAATCCTCAAGAACACAGAAGGCATGTTTAACACCTCAACAGCATGTCCTGTTGACAAACATTACTTTGAAATTTTGAACATGGACTCTATTAGGATGAATGGGATTAACTAATGTCCAGTGGACTCGATTAAATGTGAATCTAACAGAACTGAGCTGGATTGTCTTTGACTGGACCATACTGAACTTGTTTTCCTGTAAATTCACTCTATACAAATAACAGTGAATGTTGAAGTTAGATGGCACAAAAAACTGACTAAATTCTAGCACGTCGACATGAATTTACTATTTCACATGAATTCCAGTTACCAAATGACAGATGCAGCGTAGTGAAATCTTGTCCACCTCCACCACCTCTTCTTTGACCTCATCCTCCTTTCTGCCTTTCTCTCACCTCGAAGCCTTCTTCCATCTCCTCTGTCATTTTATTTTCATTCTCCTTCTCGACATCCTTTCAGTCTGTGTTGCTGAGACCTCTAAGGGATTTGTGGTCAACACCCTTGTCTGCTGTTCTCATTATTCCCCCTTTCCTTCTCGCCTCAATTCATCCATCCATCTCCTTCTCCTTTACTATGTGATTCCCCTATGAACACCTCCCCCATCAGCCTCTTTCTTTCCTTTTACTCATTCCCATATAAACCTTGCTTTTCTCCCTGTGGTTTCCATCTCTCTTTCTCTTCATCACTCAATTTATTTCGCTATCAGTTGAATGCTTGGCTGCTTAACCTTTTGCTCGTATCTTGTTCTTTTCTTTAATTGCAAATTTTACTACAAGTTCCTTTCATGATGCCACACTCTCATTCCTCCCCCCTCATTTCACTCCCTCTTCCTCCATCTCCCCTGCCACTTGTAGGTTGAAGTGGGAATATGAGGCTTTGGTCTTGGATACCATCCAGCATTGCAATGACCACATACAGGTTTGCTATCAGCTATCCAGAGGGCTGCCTAGTGACATTTGCACCATGTTGAACTTAGATAAAAAAAACTCTGCACAGAAGCTTTCAAACTATGGAAAGTGAGTTAACATAGCTTCTCAACCCAAGAATTTACTTTAGGCCACTGGAAATGACCACTTTTCTCTCATGTGCCTCTGATAACCAGGCTCAAGCGCAATTTTATTGCTCTAAGCTTTCACTAGTTTGAAATCTATTTTACTTTGTGTGTTATGAGATTTAGCAAGAACAGGCATATGATTTGACACTGACTATCTTTATAAGAAGAGCAATAATCTAATGGTTGACCCTATTTCTAAACATTTAATCTTAAGCTACTGTTACGCGATACAATCTTTAGCTCAATTTGCCAGTTGCAAAGCTTACAGTCACTATGTTAACAATTCGAAGATGCATGAAAGAGCCATCTCTGATGGCCGATATCTAGGACGCCAAACATCTGAAGCTCTGGGTTAGTCCACACATGGAATAATGTCACCACGAAGAAAGGGAAAATCCAACATCCCATGGCAAAGCGGTTTTTACACACCTCCAACCCTCGATACCCCAGACAGTCACTGCTGTGCAAGTGTGCTAATCAATTTCTTTACCCCTGTCCTTTCTCTTTTCTGTTTTCATTTGTGTTCTGAATAAATCATTTCACAAACAGCTTTACTGCTTGTTTATTCCTTCTATCCATTCCAAATAAGCAACTCCTGTTTCTGACATGGTTAATGCCTCATTTCCCATGTGCTTTCTTGATAAAGTATGGTTTGTAAACCTGAGGGGTAACCGATTTGTTGCCAGATTGCATCGTGTTTGACCCGCCGTCACCGATCAAACAAGGACGGTGAACACCATCACAGTTACAAGATAGCAAATCAAATAGCTTGAAGGGGTCAGCAGCAATGTTCCAACTATGGAAATTGGGTTTTATATTTTACATCCCTGTACCTTGTGTCCAGCGTTCATGTAAAGAATTTAATGCAATAATGACACTGCTCAAGTGGCAGTTCTGGTCAAATTGTCTCTTTGTATCTTCTTGAGATTTTCTAGTAAATTTTTCTGCTAAAAACATGATTCTTGAAAAGTTTTTCAACACCAGCTTCGACTGCTGTTCTGCTGTTCAATCTATCATGATAGCTCTGACACTTTTAAAATTTTGTTATTTGTTTCAGACACCTCTCTGCATGGATTTTAGGCGAGTTGGACAGAACGAATTGAAGAATACCTGTTGATGCTGCATGTCACATCACCTGGACAATTGTTGCCAGGCAACAAACACAACACTTCAGTGCATTTATGATGCTCTCTGAAAAATTGAGCCATGCCTTTCTCTCTAATACACTTTCCAGAGTACCTACTTTCAAGAGTTTATTATCGTCCTCAAACTCCAACAGAACATTAAACAGGGATTAAAATGTTCACACGTTTAAATTTTACTTTAACAATTCACTTATTACTGGAATGCTCAACATATCCTCATAGGATTAATGTTTACTTTGAATATGACCATATTTATTTTAAGGTGGCCTTTTAAATTGTAGTTTATTTTTAGCATTGTCTTAATCAGATTAACACTGTAGTATTGTTGTTCATGCAAGCGTACTGACTTGCTGCTCCACAGTTCAGACAGGCAAAAAAGAATCCAGAAACTTCTCTGGATTAGAGGAAACAGTGTTTAGATTTATAAGAGCGTTTTATACTCGGCCCATCTGTCAGCTTCACGCCTCCATTTCTCTGGTAGCCTTAGCCAGTGCTACATTGAAGGAGATCATGTATAAATATTACCTTCTGCTGACAAAGTCTCTGTAAGTTAACTGGTATTCCATATGTCCCATCTGGTTCACAACACGCCTTTAATGACTTTATCAAATACATTACAGATCACACAAATCATCGTGATGCCTCGTGACAGCAGCACCAACCCTATGGGCTGGCTCCCAGATGTTTAACTGTACTCGTGTATTTGTGTGAGTGTGTGTACGGTGTGCACTTAATTAAAATGTTAACAGGAAACAAGTAACATACATCAGAACACAGGCTTTGTTTTTGTATGTGTCAGAGTACAAACAGGCAGAGGTGGAATATTTTGTCCATATATTTACATGAGCATCTAAAATGTGCTTTTTTCTGTTCATGTGGACCCCATTATTTCTCATTCTCTCTTTAATGCCTCTTGCTCATAAAACACAAATTCAATAATTCTTCCAGAGTGTAAAAAACCCACACATAAACACGCACACACACACACACACCATGGCCAAGCACATTTGTTTTAAGCACCATAAATGTGTCTGTCTATTTAATGACGACTTTCTCAGAGTCATAAGGCGGAATGAAAGGATTAAAAACGGTGTGCCAAGAAAGGGAACAGAAGAGCGATGGATAAATTGGTAGGAAAGGGTGAATACAGATGTGTAAAGCTGGAGCGAACAAAGAGATTTTAAGAGGAGGAAAGGAGATTGATTTACAACTCTAGTTAAAAACAGGGTTATGCACGAAACAGAAAAGGGTCAGAGTTCAGGAATCAATAGCAAGCTTAATTTAAAAGTAAAAAATTACAATTGCTAAAACACAGAGCACACAGTCGCACTTCTACTCCTAAAGATGATATTGTCAACATGTCAGAGCAGATGCTGACCTGTGGACTGGGTTTATCAACTGAGAGAGGACATTATTCAAGGTACTGTCCCTCTCTCTGCATATTTTGTTTTTATGTGCAGATGAAGTGCAGTAACATTAAGACCATACTTTTTCATGTATGTAATACTGAATATTGACATATCTGGTTAGTATTCTGAACTTTATACTGAGACAATGATACACAGGAGTAGATTTAACAAAGTAATTGACAGTTCTGACCTGAACCATCAGATTACTGTACAGACTGACCCACTGAGAGCCAAACGGCTCAGAGGAACTTCAATAGTCGGTTTGAAATCGTGTGTGTGATTAACCATGCACAAATACACACACTCATATTAAACAGCGATTGCTGGTTTATTCTAGATCCATCTTCCTAAAAAATCCTCCACTATGGATCTGTTGTCGTCCCCCTTGAAGCAGCTTTCCAGGGTATTTGGATAATCAGGGGGGATTGAGGATGGTGATACCATGAACTAATTTCAAGACACTGGTCATTAATCTGTTTTGCATACTGGATTTTATTTATTTATTTATACTGTAGCTCAGCACCTTTGTGCTACAAAACTGGACTTTTGCTACTACATGATGGCGACAACACCACTGAGAATAAAGTAAAAATGACCTCAGTCAACAACTCATGCAATGATGAATAACATTTATCAGCACTATAGTTAAATACTTATAATTTCCTATTGAAAAATCAGGGTCATCACTCCATAAGCAACAACACAACCCCCTGTCCTGATCTTTTAACTGAGAGTCTACGGTTGAATGCTGGGGTGGTGGTGGAGTTTTAGAGCCATGAACTTCGATTTTGTATTTGTCATCAACCTCACAGAAGTCGTCTGTAATTCTATGATCTCCTGCATGACATCTGCATTACAATATCTAAATAATTCAGAGAATGTTGACATCTTATAGTCTAATTAATACCGCATTCGCCAGTGTAATGGCAACCTACCAAAATGTTGCATGGTCAACAATAAACTTTTCTAAATTTTTTGTTAACACCAATCTAATGCTGTGAATGTAGCTGTCATTTTGAAATGTGCTAACAGTCTATTGAGCTATTCTAAACTTCTTAATACTATCAAGTAACTGACCGAGATGAGTTTTGAGGAGTCACATAAAGTTAGATATTTGATTCTGCAGTCACAGAAGAACCACAAGTGTGGTAGCTATTGTTGGTGTAGTTGTTTGCGGTTATGTTGCTCATGGTTACGATAGCAGAGGGAATGACTTCCAAGCAAACAGGAAATCAAGATGAATAATGAAGACTATCCTGAAATCTCAAATTACAAGTTCAAGTCAAATCTCAGGGCACTTGTGTTTGACTTGAATCCAAGATGCAGACTTGAGTCTTTATCTCAAGTTCTTCTCCTGAAAATCTTAACTCCCACAACCTCCAGTCACCATAAAAAAACACACAATTTAGATCCATAAAGTTTTTCCAATAAATGAAAGTATATTCCCATTCTATAAATCACATAAACTTATCAGCTATACACATGACTGAAAATAAAATAAAATATACATTAACTACCTCTGCTATTTTTCTCCATCACCTCCCAAATAGGTTTTTGTTTTCCAAGCTGTTTTATCCATCTATCACTTCTCTGGGAGCTAGCCATCTCTCCAAGTGTTTTGGGATTTGTAGTCCACAAAGTACAGATGGTTATTCTGGATCTCCCGTTTCCCGGCAGAACACAACGTATGCATCTGTGAGTGCATGCACGCACTAACGCTCATTAAGCAATGAGGGTTTATAGCACAAAGCTAGACATGGCACTCAACCACAGAAGCAACACGTGTGACCACACAGCAGGCGCAGAGCGTCTATGATGGAAATCCCAGCATCAACCGCTGGAATGCTTCTCTGCTTTAATTGCTGTTTCAACCACTAAGACTCTCGATTAAGACTTAATTTTTACCTTGAACCACCCAGACTGCAGCACTTACTGATGACATGTCATACCTCAACACCTCTGAGAGAAAATATCCAGAGACCTGCTCAGTCAGTTTAACGTCAGCTCAGCAGAACTTGGAACAGAAAGTAACACAAAACAGATGTGATGTGATGTGAAAAGCAGAATGTAAAGAGCCAACATAGCTCCGTGCCAAAAGTAAGGTATTGCTTGAAGATTTGAGATCTGCGTTGGTTTAGCAGTGGTTGTAAACCTTTGAGTCAAGCCAGCTGCTTTGCAGTTCAACAACTATAACCGTGGAAACTGAAACGTAGGCTTGTGGTCATCTCTGAGTTCATATATTCCAACTCATATTTCTCTTCCATGATAATACATGTGCGGGCACGTGTGACAATATAAGGTCTTCTCTGTGCCCCTGACTGGTTTCCAGCTCTAACACGTGCGCTTGTGCCTACCTTATGGTTCTTGCCATGTCTGTAGACCATCCAGTCTTCTCCATTAGTGCTGACTTCAAGCTTGAAGGTGGTAACGTAGTAAATCTTCTGAGTTTCCTTTGAGACAGCCCCCTGTGTGGCGATGCCTGTGAGCACCTTCAGAGTAAACAGGTCCACCTGTTGATTTAGAGAGGTTTTTAAGTTTCATGCAGAATTAAAAACATTTTAAGACAATAAAAAAATGGAAACAATCAATATCAATACATGATTTTCTGATGGTGTCTGGACTAAAAACAAATAGCATAGCGTAGTAAAAGAAATAACATCTAAACGGATACATTTGACACATGCTAAAGAACCATTTTAAAGCTTCTTTAAATAAAAACCTTTCAGAAAAATATACAATGTATATAACACACAAATATACACCAGGAGTTATCAGCATCCCCCTCCAGGTTTCAATATTCTGCTTTCCTCCATCCTTACCCTCATCTTTATGTTTCTATCACTTGGTCGATCGATAATAATTACCTGAGGCTCATTTTAATTTCCTTCTATACAAATACTGATAATCACCTCACCATCCTGACTACCGGTTCTGTGTGTCTTGCATGCTGCTGCTTGTGTTGGACTTTTACATTGATGCCATTGTGTGAGATAGAGGGAGCCTGCTCCTTGACTTGCAAGGTTATTCAAGTTGATGCACATTTGTTTTACTAAGCATTGCCCAAAATGTGTAAAGCATATGGAATAGCACAGCTGCAGTGATGTTTGACACCCAGTATGTTATTAATATGCAGCATAATACATTATTGTTTCATGTAATTCCTAAAAGAAGACAAGGATAATATTAAACAAATGAGAGAAAAAAATAAAAGTGCTTGTTATTTATTTATTAAGAATAATGATGTAATATTACATATCTGTGGGTGGTAGAGGCACATGAACTTTTGCGTTCGGTACCTTTTTGGATGCACTTGTGCAGATAATTAATATTTCCTCTCAAAACTAATGAGTCCTAATTATCAGACTGGATGAATTTTTGCTGTATTTTTAACCTTTTTTTTTGCATCAGTGACTCATGTGCTCAGAGTAGTAGTATTGCTGCATAACCAACTTTGTCTTGAGATTCATTTCACATACATGTCTCTCATATTTTCCTTCAGCTTTTATAGTCATAATTCAGAATGATCATAAGTAGTCTTCATGTGGGCGGAGCAAACCACAACACAACCACCACCTTGTTCAACAGCTGACATAAGCTGATTATGCTGGAATGAAGGGTGCTCGTAGTTGTAAACATAACGTTTCTGGAAATATAAATGCGTCTCATCTCTCCATAAAACATTTTCCATGCAGTGTTCTGTTTGGTTTGGTAAGCTGGAGATGAGCAGAGTTCTTGGAGAGCAGTGGCTGTTCACCTTTGCAGCTAAGCCACGAATAACAGTGTCTGTTTTGAACTTATGATAAACTTCTGAACTTTAATAATAGCTCATATTGGTCAATGCCTTGCCATTGGATCATACAAAAATTGGCCACTTTTACAGCAAAAACTCTTTCTTTGATGTTCTCAGAGATGTTCTTTGTTCATACCCTCCCACAAACATGTTGTGAACATTATGTAAAATACTGACCAAAACTCCTCATTTCTGAGGTTTAACTTAATCTTGTTGAGGATTGTAGTAGTTAATGGTCCTTGCATACAACATTTTTCCAAGTTAATTCAATTCAAGACAGAAAAATATAGATGCTGAAGATTAGAGGTGTTCTACTGTAGGTCATGACATTTATTCACCTCAACTGGAGCTGTTGAAACCCAAAGATTAATCTGTGTGTGCTGTGAGAGTGTGTGCTGGATGTCCCACTGGGGTATAGTACAAAACACCGGGGGAGGTAAAATGCTGCGTTTGTTATCTGTCAGGGAGACAGGTGTTTTAGATTACTTCTAACACACACACATACATACACACACATACATACACGCATACACACACACACACCTGCAGTGGTAGGGCAAGAATGAGATCCACTGAGACAACTAATCAATAGTCCAGAGCTGAAGAGAGAAACAGATGAGAAAAGAGAAGAGAGAGAGATGAGCAATAAGGAAGAAAAAAGAGAAGAAAGAAGAGAAGAAGTGCAAGAAGAAGTGAAAGAGAGAGAAAGATGCTAAGTGAGCCTTCCCCAGGAAGGTTCTCATCAATCACAGAGCTGTTAGAACAACGGAGCCACTGGTCGCATCATCAGTCTGCACCACCCATCAATGAACCGGGCCAGAATGCCACAACAGAGCACAATACAGACTATAATCAGAAAGAAATTGGTGACAGTATGAAAAATATTAAATAATTCATGATTTTTTCATCAACTTCATTTAATATGTTAATATAGTCTACATCCACTTTTGCGTTTCTTCACAGACATATTCCAAACAAAGTTGGTTGGAGCACTTCCTGATGTTGTCGTTCCTTCTCACAACACTCGAGGTGTGTTATGAAGTTATGAAGAGTTTCTATTTTTCCCACATGTTCTGAAAACACACCTCAAGGTATGCAACAGTGCAGATTCACCATTGTTGTATTTTTTTTTTCTTTTTGTATCAAAATTCTCCACACATTTTCTGCTGGGGTCAGGTCAGGAACGCAGGCAGGTCAGTTCTGCACCTGTACACTCTCCTGCCTCAGGCATGTCTTTGTAACGTGTGCTGAATGTTATTTTGCATTGTCTTTTGTAAAAATGCATGGACATCCCTGGAAAATATGTTTTCTGAAAGCAGCATGTGTTTCTCTAAAATCTCAATAATATTTTCTGCATTAATGCTGCCAATATCTAATCTTTTAGGCAATGACACAAATCTATGGCATCACCGATCGGCTTGTGGATTTGTTACCGTTAACTTGTTGCTGGATAGTCTTTTTTGTTTTTGATCTTTAGCACAATGCACCCTTTTCATCAACAAAGTATAGGAATATCAATTTGTCAGACAACAATACATATTTCCAAGATGTGATGATCGATGTAAGAGGTCCCTCTGAGCCCAGACACAACATAACAACATAACCTTTAGAGAAGTTGAACATAAGGCTTCTTCTTTTACTTAAGGGTGCATAGTTTAGTAAAATAGCATTTATGAGTGTAATTGTATATTGTGTAGTGCCTGACAAAGGTTCCCTGTAGCAGGGGTTCCCAAACTTTTCCATCCCAAGGCCCCCCAAATAGTATTAGCTTCTTGCAAGGAACCAAACTGACAGACAATTCTACAAAAAAAGCAAAGAAACATCAACTTTGAGAATGTATTTTCTTACTTTTATTCAGTATTCATTATTATTATTATTGTTATTACGACGACAGTGAGTTCCAAGGACAACAGGAACACACATTGCTGCTGAACTTTTTTTTTTTTTTTGCCTAGCTTCCCACTAATTTTCTGAGGCCCCCCTGCCGGCCGTGGCCCCCAATTTGAAAACCATTGCCCTATAGCATTTGGTTGACAGTGTGGTTGTATCAGCTCATGATGGATGATGGATCTTCATGCAGTGCTGTATGAGCGTCTGGAGGTCAGGGGGACTCTTGTTTCCAGACTTTTGAATGATTTAATAATAGTATGCATTGTTTCAGAAAAGATTTGCAATTCCCTTTCACTCTTTCTTTGAGGAATGTTGTTTTTAAAAATTTCAATTTTTTTTTCACCTACTTGTTGATTATATGGAGCTCCTTTTGCCATCCCTGAACTTCAGATACTCATCCTTTTATGGATACTGCTTTTTTACCAAATCATCATTGTAATAAAATAGTATTATTATTTCTTCTTGAAACTCCTTACTTGCAATATAATGCCTCTGTACTGACTTTTTTTTTTTTTTTTTGGAGGCCACAGGTACTGAATTGATCTGTCTGCAGTCTTTATCCCGATAGAAAATGTGCAAAGAATTTTAAAATTACATAAATAAATTAATGAATAAATATGCGACAGCAAAGGCCTGATACTACTGTTCCACCTGTTAAGTGAGTTTGCAGGAAGAATGGGAAAAAAATACACTTAAACCCCTCATCACTTGGATGCCAGAATACCTTTTTATGTGTTGTAAGAAGAACTGGCAGGATTACAAACTGGTAAAATCTTTATTGTCTCACTCTTTGTTGGAATGTGATGCGTTTTGAAAAGTTCAAAATGCACGTATATTAACAAGTTAAATGCACACACAAAATTATGAGACCACAGTGCACGAGATGCAAGACGACGAGATGCTAGCATTTATGACCGCTGCCTGTCAAGACAGAAGCTTTTACACACAGAGCACCCCCATGTAGGGGTCTTTGGTCTGTTAGGTGTTAACACAAGAAAGCAGCTGAGAGTCTCTGCAGAACCCAACAAACAGCAGGAACAAGAGAGAGAACAGGAGAGATGAAGGCCGCCGTTCCAGCCATCTGTGACGGTTGTTTTCAGCAAAGACCTGATGCGTCACGGACAATAAAGTCCAAATTGGAGTCTTTCCCTGGGCTGAGAGGATTATTCTGGTATCTGAATGTGGAGAAGCCTTTTAACAACTGGTTTTTGTTAAATACAAAAACCATTTAATCATTTTTATGTTGGTTACTTTCCGTTGTGGGCTGGAAGGAGTGCGCTGTCGACTGGGAGAGATAAGGCAGATAGGAAGCGTGAGACTAATGGGACCTAGGAAATGTGCTGCCTCCTGGCCTCGGTCCTTTCCTGTGTTTTTCTATGCCAGACTCTGGAAATATTGAAGCTCTAGACTACTGCTTCTAATCAGCATCTGTCTGTGACTATTCATGATTAAGTCATTAGTTCTAATGATGTAAAAGAAAGCAGAAAAGAAGACAAAAGAGTTTTCCATGCAGCCAAGCATTAAAAACCACATGCACTCGTATTCATAAAAGGTAACTAAAGTGGTCTGGGAAGACTGTGAAGTGGACAGACGATTTTGTGCTCTCACATAAAGTCTAAGACTGGTTAGCTTATTGTACAGTGTGATGGTGTAGTTATGAGGAAAGCAGGCGGCCGGCGGCCAAATCAGTCAACAAATTATTCAAGAAAATTGAGGTCAAGGGGTTTCAAGCTGAGGTGCAGCATATTGCGGAAGGGTTGTGAGATAAATGTATGGGTTCACAAGATAATTAGTGAGATAAAAAAGTCAAAACTTATTTCTGCTGGGGAAAAAATCTGTTCATTTTTATGAATATGGTTTTTAAATTCAGACCACAAGCTGATATAAATTGCATTACTTGATTAGAATTGGTCAAGACCCAGAAATGCTTTAGGGTCATAAGGTGATAGCCTAGAGTTACTGGGTCTTAGAGCCCCCTTAAGGATCTCCAAATATTTATTAATGTGCTAAGTTTGTAAGACTGTTATTATCCCATGAAAATTAAAAAATATCTAAACTTTAAAAATGCAAAATACTGTTGAAATGGGTTGATAAAATAAAACGAATCTACATGGAAATAAAAACTATGGCAAAACATCACACCATTGCTATCATCGAATAAAAATAAGATCAAAATATTTAGAAAAGATGAGGTCCAATCATAAGAAACCTCCCTGTGTGGTAAGCAAGCCACATGTGCACATTCGAATCAGCCCCAGAAAGACAATAGCTGCTTTGTACATAAATGCAACTGAAAAGCGACAAATGTCAACGTCTGGGAGAATGAGAAGAGCAGATGTCTGGACACGTCTCATATGTGATGAAAATGGTATGCTCTGCAAACTGAGAAGGGTCATGGGTAAAACACACCAAACATGAAGAACTATTTGATTGTGACTCATCTGGAAATTTATGTAAAGTTAGGTATGCTAAATGTAATGTAATATCATAAGATATGGGTGCTTTTTTTCCCCCTAAATTACAAATTGAAACACACTGTTATTGTCATGTGAAGTTCATTATTAGAGAAGAAAATGACGTATCTACTGGAGATATAAATCAAATTTTTCATTGCTTGAGAACATTCACTTGGGTGTTTTAAGTGTCCAGCAAATGAAAAAAACTGTTTCGTAACACAATCCTGCCTTTTGTTTAGTGACGCCAAAGTCTGAAAATATGTAGTTTAGATAGCCAATTGGACTTGTAGGGTAAAGTGATCAGAGAGTAGACTGTTGCATCCCTATGCAAAGATTGATTAAGATCTAGAAATTGTATTCCAGTGCTTTTGTGACGTCTCCTTGAACAAAAACAAAGCAAAAACAGCCCCTTTTAAACTTACTGGTCCTGAACAAAAAGCAAAACTGACGTGGTTTGTTGGCTTTGTGAGATAAGGAGACAACCAGAAGGTGACAACCAACAAGACAATCTGCTGTTTACACAGCGTGTCTGACAGAAACACACCTCGCTGGCTGGCCTGCGTGAACCTTACCTGTGCTTTTCCCCTTTAAGCGAGACAACCTCATAACTCAAGTTTAGTTCGGGGATGGCACAAAGCTGGTGGTGTCACAGACTTGAGGAAACAAAGCCTCAGCCAGACTGCTGAGCCTTGATAGCACTACACCTCCCACTCACTGCCTCTCCCCCAATCTCCTACGTACAGACTTGATGACACAAATAAATCTGCTGTAGAATTACAATCAAATCAGACTTTGTAGAACACAGATGGAAAGGAGATCTCCAATTTGTCAACAAATGCATGACAAAAATCAATAATTAATAATAAAGAACTCCATTTCTACTTTCTCACCTCATTTCCAAATATGCTGCGTACAACAAATCCGTACCTGTATGTACTCCCTGTTGCTGTCTTCGTTGGGCGTCCATCCATTGTCGTTGTAGTTGAGTCGGGCCTGACGTGGCAGCCAGTGTCCATCATCGAAAGTTGATGAGGCGGTGATCTGCTCGTCTGTGATCTTCCCTGACTCCATCCCAAAGTCCCTACTGCAGTGAAACTCTGCAAGAAGAGAAGTGGTAGAAACAAAGAGATTCTGATAAATGCTGCTATGCTTTTATTTTGAAATAAAACACGTTACTGATGTAAACTTACTCTCGCTGACATCTTTGTGCGTCATGTTGTATCGCACCGAGAAGCCGTCTTTAGCCACAGCCATGTCAGTGTGGAAGGACAGAGAGAGAATCCCAGTGGATGACTGGATCACAGGAGGCACCTTAATCCCACAGTATCGACCGATCAGAGGGCCCACTGCCAAAGAGCCAAAAGTTAATAGATTAGACTAAAAATCTGCAAGGAACTTGGGAATTGTATACCTTTATTTCTTTGTTTGTTTGTCTGTCTCATGAGGTATTACTCCAACTGAGGTGGTCCCTAAAGAGCTCACTCATCCAGGTGTCAAGAGCCAAGAACCATCTTTGATTCTCTTCTTCCCTTAACCTTCAAATTTGTTTGTGCATGTCCCTCGCTACATTGCTTGCACTGATTTTCCTGCATCTGTTATCTCTTTCACTCCTTACTCTGCTGACATCTGCTCATCACTCCACCTCCTCATGTCATCACCTTCATCTGTCATCTCTGGAACGAACAGTGTTTTACAATCTTCGCTTTTTGTACAAAATATATGTATGCGCTGTGTGTATGTGTGTAGTTTGACCGATTCTTTCATACTACTGTACCATGACCTGTCAATATGTCAACACAAATAGATGATTGTGATTTAAAGCCCAGGGGTGTGTGTGTCTTTGTGTGTGTGTGTGTCAGAGATAGAGGGAGGGGGACCAGAGGCAGCAAATTCATCCTGTAAACTCTCTCCTGCTTCTTCTTTATGTTAACCGCACAGATACACACATGAGGAGGTCTGTGGAGGAGGAGGAGGAGGAGGAAGAGGAGGAGAGAAAATAGGTGGGCACCGATCAATGTTATTGATTTTCTTCCTTTCCTTTAGAAATGGGTGGACATTTGAAATAGGGCTCTTGAGCAAATAACAGCAATAATTCTTTTCCTAATGGTTTTCAAGGAGAAGAAAACAGGAAAACAAGAAGGGTAGATTTGAATATTTATAATGTACAGTAAATCCACTGTATTTTCTCCTGTTTTATAATTGTACACATGTTTACAACATAACTTAGAGAGTACATTTTTCTCATTTCAATTTCCTGTCTGATGTGAAATTAAGATAAATGGATTTGAAAGCAAAGAACTGAGCAGTGAGTTTATCAGAGGAGATAAAATCTGAGTGGAAGAGTCAGTACACGTACATTCATTGTACTTATTGTTATTACGTACAACGGAGCAAATGAAGAAACAATTTAAGCCCATTTCTGCCTTTGTCCCCTGCTTCTTTATTTGGTTTAGTGTGTAGTGTTGCTTAGTGTTGCTTATTAGTGTTGCTTATCATCAGTACCTCTCTTTTTCTTTGATCTCAATAAACCAATTCACATGCTAGCTCGCTGACTCTTAGCATTTCCTTCCTCATACCCACCTCTTCAACCTTATAATATCATAAACTCTGGCCATCCTTCTGTTTTTTTCCTGCCAGACTGTTTCCAGTTCTCTCTTCCTGTTGAGGACTCTGCACTCATGCAAACGGAAAAACTAAAAGTTCTTCACCTCTGATTCTCATCCAGCTAATTTCCTTCCCTTTCAACTGCCTCCCACGGTATTCAACTGTTATTTCTTTCCTTTCAACTTGCTGTCCTTCTTGTAGTCCCCTCCACCACAAAAAGCAGGGGTCTTTCATTAAACTTCCCTTCCCCTTTTCTACGTTTTTTAAATGTTACAAAGTAGACGCTTTCTTTCTTTTATATCATCTTCATCGCCTTGTCTGTCAAATTGCCCCTCATATTAAATTCATATTTACAGAAATGTTGATTAAAGTTGAGTAGGTCTTTGCTCAGTAATTCTGCTTTACAAGCTGTAGAAGACAATGCTTTCAGTCACTATGACTATACCCTTTCTCTCTTTTTTCAGCAAACTAAAAAAAATATATACATATAATCAAAATTTATTAAATTGACTTTGACAGATTTTGTAGCCAGTTTGATGTTTGTTCCCCCATCACCTCCGTTTGTTAATACACCTCTCTTTTTGCATTGTGGATCTCATTCCAAGAAAAAAAGGTTGGCACAGAAAAGCTTTTACCACTTTGTGATGTTGCCTTTCCTTCTTGCAACAATAATGTGTTCTGGCATTGTCCTCAACACCAGGCTATGAGCAGTTCTGTTGTTATTTGTTCCCATTCTTCCAGGAAACACGTGGTAAAGTGTGCAACAGTAGGAGATTTCTGTTGATGCAGTTTTCATTTCAAAATTCTCTGTACAGTCTCTTTCAGTGTGGATGGTCCTTTTCATTATTGGTTTGGAGAAAATGGCACCCACTTCTTCCAAAAATCATCGTCCGGAGCATCAGGGGCAGACCGCCACATGGTGGAAATGGGTTTTCTCAGATAAACCAGCATTATAGATGTTTTTTGGAAGGAACATCTTTATAGACAAATACAGCTGCATATCATCATCATGAAAATCGATGCTGTGGTTTTGGATAGTACAGCATCAATTTTCATTTCTATGCTGATGATACGCAGCTGTATTTGTATGTGAAATCAGGTGTAACAGAACATTTAGCCTGGAATCACCAGGAGAGATCATGTCTCTCTTTATTTAAACTTCATTTTTTGTGTTAGGGCCAATAGTCATAGCTGTAGCTGCAGGACAAGATTAGACCATGCTCGTCTTAAAGTTCACTTTATTGTAGATATGGCGCTATAGACCTACACTGCAGGAGGACACCAACATGATCCACTGAGTGGTGCTCCTCATCCTTCTTCTCTCCTCTTCTTCTCTTTCCTTTCTTCAGATCAATCCACAGTTATTGATTAGAAGTATCTCATCAGCACAATTGATTTCCATTATTCTTGTAATTTGTTGTGCTGGTCTGCTCCTCTTTTTCTCTTCTGTAGATGTTTGCAGGCCAGAGCTTCCAGAGCTTCCAGAGCTTCATGCTGACCTGCAGTCCCACCCTCTGATCACCTCAGTGTCTGCTGTCTACACCTGTTTATATACTTGTTCAACTACCCATGTATCAGTCATATGTACATAAAACTCATAGTTCTTTAGTTAACCAATGACTACTAATACAGCTTGACTATTGTACCATTGACAATATATACGTGTGTCTCTCCTCTCCCTGTTGTTCATCCTCTCTTTCCTATGTCTCTTTTCCTGCTTTACCCAGCTGGTCTTCAGCAAGAGGGTACCTTCTTATGATCCAGGTCTTAATCAAGGTTTCTTTCCTCTTAGAGGGGAGTTTTCCTTGTCACTGCTTGGTTTAAGGGTTTTACCCACTAAGGGAGTTTTTTACCTACCATTGTTTATTTAATGATTACTCACGGGTCATATTCTGGGTCTCTGGAAAGCACCTAGAAACAATCTGTATCATAATAGCCACTAAATAT
>JAOWBL010000457.1:0-17527 GCA_028564865.1 Zenarchopterus dispar | reverse complement strand
ATATATATGTGTATATATATATATATATATATATATATATATATATATATATATATATATATATATATATATATGGGTATGTGCACTATGTGCAAGAACATAGTAGTATATATATCTGTATATATGTGTGCACAAATAGGTATGCAGTCATGTGTATTTAGGTTCAAGCTTGGGCACACCTTAATTATATGTGCTCTTACCTATAAGTGCATGCCTTCATGCATCTCTGTTTGTATTTGTAATCCATTTGTAAATTTTGTCTATCAGTCTTTATCCATTATGATCCTCACAACCTAGACACAGACATTCAAGATACTTACAGACTTCCATGCATGTATACACACACACACTCGCACATTTATGCAGACAAACATGCACGTGCATATGCAAGCACACATGTATACACACACATATACAGTATATGTCTTACGTTTGCTCATTTTCTTAATAACTCAGCTCACAATTATTAACATTGCACACAACACAGTCACTGTACCATACACACTGCACCCACGTTTAATCAGTCTGTTAAAGAAGACTAGTGGACACATTCATTTTCACACACACCAATACACAGAAAAAAAACAACTAACATGTGTTCCAAAGTTAAAATGCATATATATTGGCAAAATGTTCTGCAAATTAAGGCACTGACCACTGATAAATATATGCAGAGAGTTGTTTTAAAGAAAGGAAAATAAAAGTCTTGGACAAAACTATTAGGATATATTGTTTTTAACAGTTAATAGGATGCAGCGACTTCTGGAGCTAGAAATGAAACCAACATTGAGGTCTAAGCTACTGCAATTAACTGAGTAGCTCCTTGGAGCTGGTTGTGAAAGTAAATCGATTTCCCTAGACACCTATGTTAAAAAGCCCAACTTTGTTGTATTTGTTATATTTACCGAGTGCACAGCTGGTATGATTGATGGGTGAGGCCCATGGCTTCCACCCAGTGGACTTGAGTCATGTCCGTGATTTCTGTTACATCTGTCCATTGTTGGTTCCAAAAATGACAAATAATTTTAAGAATGTTTTCTCCTCATCTTACAGAAGGTAATAATTGGTATCAGACTGCAAAAAGCTATGGCTGCTAACTTATTCATGCAGTATGTGGGATAAAATAAAGGAACACATCTTAAAAGAGTTTAAAAGAACCACTATTACATTAATAACTACAGAACTTTGTTCTTTCTTTTTTAAAGATTAGATTTTATTTTAGTATGATGAACTTTGGACATGGTATTTACCTCAGTGGCACAGGAGCAAAGACAAGGCTTCTCTGTAAACATATAGATTTATTTATTTCTCATTTCAGCTAAGCTTTTTTATGCCATACATTTTCAATTTAGCCTCATCTCAGCAGCTGGTAGAAAAGCTAGACAATGTACTGTAATCTTATAGAAGTAGGAACATCATGGTAGGTGATGATGGTAATGGCAGGGTTCATGCTATTAAATAAGGCTATTCTTAGAAAACATGGTTGTGCAGAAGTATAGATGTGCTTCTGAGAGTAACTGATTCAATCAATTGTGAAATAAAGTGTGCTGTGATTTCCAGCTCAGATTGTAACTTACAGTGAGTGCTTAAATGCAGGCACAGCAGGTGAACAAGTTGAGAAGAGAGGCTGAGTTTAAGTGTTGCGTTCCTAAGCATTCAAGGGATTGTGGTTTTGTATGCCTGCCTACTTGTATATCCCTGCAGTTATGTGAAGTTAAGTATCCTTTTGAGTGTTGATGACATACCATATGTAATGGGGCTCAGCCTCGCCTAAATTTAACTTCCGATTGTGCAATCAATACATAACTATCAAGTGCTTTGAACTTCAAGTTTTCAGGTTATTCAGTTTGCCCTATGATGCTTTGGCTTTGATGAGGAGAAGCCAAGGCAGTTCATGATTTATTTTGTTTTCAAAAGCAGTGTGATGAAACTGAATCTTCTGGGATAAGTAACCCTTGGCGTCTTTTGCCTTAATGGTCTAATTTGTTGGGAAGGATTTCTCAAGCATTATTGCCTATTTTAGGAGGAAATGAGTTTGTCTGATTTTTATTTCTCGGGTGGTCCTCACATCAGCTGATCTTAGTAATGATACCTCTGAGACCTCAAAAACCTCTCACTGTATTTGTAGCTGGAAATATACCATTGTGTCATGTTTTCTGTAATAAATACTGTAAACACAAGCAGATTAATACATGCAATAGGGTTCAGTGGTTCATATAAATAATTAAAATGAAATAAAGTCACCCTCTTGCACTCTATTTTGGAAATTTGGAGACATAATTGTAGCATATAATACAACTGACATAAAATTAGACCGTATAAAGTCACATTCAGTGTAAAATAAATTATCATGCTAATTTCTGTGTACATACTGTATACTGTAAACATCTTGGGAATTAATGTATTTAGTAGCCTGGAGTGAAGAGAGAAGAACAGATATGCAGTGGAGACACTCTAATGGCTCAAATGCTGATCATATTCAGCCAAACTATGGCTGTTTGGTTTTAAACTTTAGTCATCTGATACCTGAACAGATAGGCTACAGTGGCTTCCACTGAGGGTTTCTATTATTATTATTATTATTATTATTATTATTATTATTGTTGTTGTTGTTGTTGTTGTTGCTATTACTGTTATTGATACTATGGGACACCCAAAGTTATGTATCTGTATAACCTATAAACCAAAAATATCTCATGGAGACGAGTAGAATATTTGGGAATACAAACTAAATCCATCAATTTAGAGCATTACTCTGCTTCCCAAGCCCAATGCCATAAGGTAACATAAACCAAAAATTAAAGTAAGTTTTGCCCAAAACCAGCAGCCTCTGCCAGCTGTTCATCAAAAACTACAACACTGTCACTGAATTCACTGAGCAATTCAAATGTAGTCGGTATCGTGACCTTGCAGACCTGTAGACCCCCCGCCAAGTCTTTTCCTCTATCCAAACATATTTTGCAGCATTTGCGTAATGAGTTGCACAGAGTTCTAACACTGATTTCAAAAGATTCATATCCAGCGTTGGAGAGGAACAGAATCAAAGTACCGTATATACTTGCTCATAGGTTGACCCGCTCATGAGAGGTGTTTTTTTGGGGTTCAAAATCAAGTTTTTTGCTTTGACCCGCTCGAGATATCAACTTGCGTTAATTCAGTGAACTAAACCAGATTCAATGAAACTTACATTTTCCGCGATGGTGGTTGTGAAACTATGCAATTATCGGGCTAATTATCATCTGAGATGTCATTCTGTACCGTTGTCTGATAATTGTATGTTTATACAGGAAGTAGCATGTGAAGCAGGTTTATATCTAATGCATTGATGAATAAACACGGTTCCGGTCGTCTGCTGTCATTAATGTGTCAATTGATGAATACTGTGCCTCGGTACGCCATCAAGTTTTGTCTGTTATTGTTTGTCCAGTTTTAAATATCTGTGAGTGCACAAATGTGTTTTTCTGGTTCTGTTAATAAACTTAGCTAATGCTATTCCCTTAGTATTGGATAATTAGCGCGTAGATTGTCGGATAATTGCTTTAAAAACACAAAGGTAAGAAAACGAAAACATTTTTTTTTAGTTTCTTGATTATCAAAGTTGTTTGTTGCTATTAACCACTAGGGAAGTTAAATTGTTGATGTATTAACATACTTCGGCCAACTTTAAACACCGGAAAAAATTAATGTCTTAGACTGACCCGCTCATAAGTCGAATGCACTTTTTGGGACCGATTTTCTGGGAAAAAAATCTCGACTTATGAGCGAGTATATATGGTATCATTTTATGGGCTTCGGAGCTTTGATAGTAGATTACAACAAATGTTCAAAGCTTTGGATTTGGGGGGGAGGAGGGTGTGTTGTGTGACGGAAATAACAAGGGTCCCACGCAGGCTTGACAATATCCGTATGATTTCACATGTGCAACACTGAGAGACGGGGTTGCAAATACCTGAACCAAAGAGAGTGTGAGAGCCAAAGAGATGTTATCGTATCCGAGACCAATTGAAAAGAATGCAAGAAAAAAATCTTTTATTTTATGGGGGTAAATGCAATGAAGGAGGAGTTTACAATTGACAACTTATTAACCTCTGAATGGTCTAGAGCCAAATACATCTCTGACCTCCTGGTCCATTATGAACCAACCAGAACCCTCAGGTCATCAGGGTCACACTTACTTTCTGTACTCAGAGTTAGAACCAAAAACTGCAAGGCAGCCTTCAGCTTTTATGATCCTCATCTGTGGAACAAACTCCCAGAATGCGTCAAGACTGCTGAAACTCTCAGTTGCTTTAAGTCAAGGTTGAAAACCTTTTCAATTAATTTTTTAAGTGCCCCTGCATTTCAGTAATCTACCACAAAATACATTTCAGTAAACTAGCACAATATACTACAAACTCTATTTCTTGTGTCTCATTTGTTTTATTCTTTTTAACTTTAATTGTGCCTAGGGAAGATTTTTAAATGCTTTTATGTAAAACACTGTGCATGGAATGTGGTGTACAAACAAACTTGCCTTGCCTTATCACTCAGGTAAAAGAAGCCACAAAGCTGAGTTCTTAGTAATCTGTCTTGTTGAACAACTAAAATGATCTTAAGTGTTGGCAGGTCACATTCACAGCTGCCAGTGAGTGAAAACACTGACTGTTACAGTTGGGTGCCTGCAGACAAAAATACATTTAAAAAAAATTAAAAATATTTCAATATTGAAAGCCAGATGTCCACGTAATAAACTAACAAATATATAAGTATTTGGTTCTAACATTCCTAATCCCACCATCTAAAAGTGGCTGTTAAAAAAAGACATCTTTTTTTAAAGGGTTAACTCCTTAATGCCTGATATATAAAAAAATACACATAAAATTATAATTTTGTACATTTAAAGTGTTTGAAATACATTGCAATAAAACAGAGTCTCAATCCTGTTTTTAAAAGATTTCTAATTAATTTTTTGTACCTCTGTGAATACATTAGGTAATTTCTTTTGTATTTCTATGTAGTGTATCTATTTTTTTTAATTTTTTTAATTGTACAAATTTTTGTTGTTATTATTTTGACTCTGGGAATGCTACAGAGGTCTCAGATGGTCATGTACCAAATATGCAACATCAAGCATCAAGAGGTTAAAGAGAAAGCTTTTGTCATTTTCACCAAAGCATGTCACTAACATTTCATTATGGCTTCAGAACTTCAGAATAGGTCTTCCTTAAAAAATAAACAAAATAAATAAAAAAATTCAGAAATCAGAAATGACCAAGAAACTTGCAAATGGTATATTTCTTCTATGTAGCCTTGTCAGATGTTTGCTCCCTTTACTGTGCTTTGAATGTCTGTAACTGATAATACAAAAAGGCTTGAAGAGGCTGAAGCTGGTGATATGCTTTAATTTAAGCTTTTCAAATGATACATTAAATGAATGCCTTCTGTTTTAACACTACATTTACTTTCACTGACTCAGCAGTTTCCTTTCCTTAGCCACTTTCACACAGCAGAGATGCAGACACAAGCCTGAAGCTCGTTATATGTGTGGAAATTTCAGATGCAAGTTAAACATTTCATAGAAAGACTAAGTCCTGTCAAATTTATTTTTTCCACCAACCTCTACATATTTATTTAATCTGCATAGTGAGAAAGGAACAATGTGACATAGTACATCTTGAGCTCAATGCTACACAATTATTAAAGTAAGTTTCAAGAGAAATACTGAAGCTGCCTGAGATGAAGCTGACGTGCAAACATGAGCTTGTTTAAACTTTTTTTTTTTTTTGTTAGATATCTAAGTGTTTTTAAATAATATTCAAGACATTAAAATGCTATGCAGCTCCATCTGCAGTCAGCAACTCGTGGTTGAAAACTTGTTTGACAAGACCACAAACCTTCACCAAGCCACATTCACCAAGTCCAAAACTGGACTCCAGATAATAGAGTTCTGGTGGCAAACCTCAGATGCACAGCTCTGGGTTTTCAAAAAAGAGTCACTGTGACATATCGGGAGCTCTTGTGACATTTTAGCAGCTAGGAGTTTATCATTGAAGTGAAAAGAACTGAGCAGTTTGAAGCAGTGGAACATGTTTTTTTTTTCTTTTTTTTTTTTTTTTGTGTTGTCTTTGGTCATGAGTGTTCACCAGCTACATCTTAATGCACTCCAAAGAAACAGTTGCTCTAGAATTTGATTTGAAAGCTGCTGTCTTTAGTCTGTCTACTTTGATCTGCAGGGCTGGCCATTAATACCCTTTTGTGGGCTCCAAAGCTTTGGCAGAAGATTACAACAAATGTTTCTTTTTTTTTCTTTTTCCTTTTTTCACAGATCAGGTGTGCAGATTCAAGTATGCAGACCACATGTGTGACAGAAAGAGAGACGTGCATAAGTGGGGAGAACAAAATCTTGCTGGGCTTTGGCTTTAGTTATGCTTTTTTTAGTTATGTATTTTTCTAGGACTGAGGTCAAGACCTTGAGATGGCCACTACAACATTTCATTTTACTGAACCCCAATCTGTAGCTCATTTAGAGGTATGCTTGATGTCATTGCCTATTTGGAAACCCCATCCAGACCAAAGTTTTATATTTCTGGATGTGGTCTGGATATGTTGTTATAGCTTATCCACATACTTTCCTCATGTTGCCATCTATTTTGTGACGTGCACTGGGCCCTCCTGCATTAAAGCAGCCCCATTCATCACAATTGGGACGATGTTCTGAGGCCTGCAAACTTCTCTTTTATTCTCTAAACATAGCGATCATTATGGCTAAAAATTTCAATTTGGTCACATCAGACCTTCTAACTCATTTAAAAAAAATACGACCTTTGTCTCCCTTTTTTTTTTTTTAAGTTGATTTTGGAGCAGTAACTTTCTTCTTGCTGCATGGCTCTTTCATGTTGATGCAGAGCACCCTTTCCTCTCGACAATGACTCTGCCAGCTGTTCATCAAAAACTACAACACTGTCACTGAATTCACTGAGCAATTCAAATGTAGTCGGTATCGTGACCTTGCAGACCTGTAGACCCCCCGCCTAGTTTCAGCCAACATTTTTACAAGGCCTTATTTTTACAAGTTTATTTGCACTTTTTGCACCAAGCAGGTTTATTTCTGCATGCAAATGTAGCTGAACATATAAGAGTTTGATTATCAATTGTGCTACTTATTTTTTCTTTACTCCATTGGATCTTTGTCGTTACAACCACCAGAAAAAAATCCTTGATGTATTTATCAACTACTCCATTATATGAAACTAAAATACTATTTCTGTTTTCAGATTTCTCTGGTGTTTTTTCCCCTTTAAATAATCATATGATCCCTTCATAGTGAAGCACTGTCAAATCCCTTTCCACACCTCAATATTGGATTATCAGATTGCATTAATGTAACCCACTCTGGGCTCATGATTACAGTAACAACAGTTGACTTGTGTGCTCATCAGCACTGCCTTATGTTTATGAGTGTGTATAACATCTGCTGCATGGCGTAGCTCAGTTTGGTGTGGAAGCACCTGCAGGGTGATTTTAATGGCATCCTGCCAGGCATATCACTGCATGCATGAATGTGTATTTGTGTGTTTTATTTCACCTCAAACTGATACACTAGAGTCCATTCAAGCCACTGCTACTGTTGTCCCTTATTACTTCTGCACCTCTCAGTTATGCTTTCCCTCTCCTTCACGATCTGTCTCAAATGATTATGAATTACATTTCCAGTGGCAGCTCCTGCTGTGTGAATTATAAGCATCTCTTCTCCATGATGTGCTGTACAACCTCAGTAGAGCCTTATTGCTCCTGGCAGCATCTTGCAAATACTGCTTTGATTCATGCAGGAGATTCCTGGAGAGCTATGCTTCATCAGTCAAGCACAGCCGTGTAACCTTTCACTGTTATAAATGGTTCAGCCTCCTGCGACATGTTTCTCTCACTGTGATTTATTTATTTTCTTCTCGCAAGATGAACAGTATGAAGTAATTCAACACCTTGGCGAACAACAAATTGATCGGTTATGAATGATTAACTGACAGGTTGTTGAGTAGGCATTGTTTGGATTATGGAAATAACTGAGGATTGTGATAGCCTTTAGTTTCCATTTGTACTTCCAGATGTGAACAGAGATATGTTGGTGACTTTATTTTTAGAGCCCTAAACACAACTGTGAATCTTTTACAAGTGTTACATTGATGTTACATTGATTACGGTTCATGTATTGTCATACAAAAATCACTGCAAATACCACTGAGGTCATTGTTTCATTTTCTGGGGGATGAACCTGAAATGATGGTCGATGGATGGCCTGAACAACATTGAAACACAAGCTGAAGGACATCCATGTTACCCAGTGTAGTGTGACTGTGGATCACTAATTTTTATCTTCTGCAGCTGCTTGCATGGTCAAAACCAGTTCATTGATGGGTTTTGTAGTCTGTTCCTTGACAGGCTTTCATATAAGCTGTCAGTCATCTCACTCGAAATTTCACTCATGAAGGTTTTGACAGCCTGATGCCTGTGTGCGACTGTTTGGAAGTACATAATAATAATGATCTGAGCTGTCAGTTCAGTGCCCAGCACTTACCCGTTTACTTCACATGAGCCCCCTCCCCATGTGACATTGTGTAAGTCAGTTATAGTTTTTACTTCAAGAATGTGCCATGTTCTGCACATCGCACTTCACCAGGCTGTTCACTGTGGGAATACTGCAGCCCAAATAAGCATTACAAATAAATCCTAATATCATTTTTCCTGCTACCACAGCATCACAGCAGCAAAACTCCAAACAATTTCAGAATACACCACTTTCTGACAGCATTAGGGTGGCCAATTGGCCACTCAGGTGATGGTATGATTAATTTTGGCATACTTTTCAGATCCATAGGAAATCAAGCATAGATAGTAGAGGTGAAGGCTAACAAATACCAAGTAACATTTTGAAATTGACAATTTCTGTCATGATGAGGTACAGCAGTTCCCCAAGATATGAGCATCCAACTTACGAACATTCGTAGATACGAACAACCGCTGACTGATATTCATAATGTTCGTAAAATGCTGTATTGCATTTGCAAGTTTGTATTTTGAACTGTGCGCCACATCCGACAAGTTCCCCTTTCTGCTGCAAACATTTTCCTCAAAATAAATAGCATGTGTTGAGGTGCGAGCTTGCTGCTGGAGGTAGCACTGAGCTCCACGAGAAGCCACTCACCAATCACGAGCCGTAGCTCTGAAGCAGAGCCAAGAGCAGCTAGTCTCCACTCAGGTGTATAGCGTTATTTACAGGAGTAAAGGCATTTAAATGACCTCAAATGGTAATTATAGATTGAAATTGATGTATGGACTGAATGTATATTTTGTTCTCTCTTTCATTTTGATTTTGCTTTATCGCAACCCAGATAGAATCGAATTCTATCATAGAATCCAATCCAAAGAGCTTTTCTGATCAGGAAATGGCAGCCAGTTAAGGAAAATACAGCAAACTTGCAGTACACCATATCCCCAAAGGAGGCCCCAAATCACCAATCCACAATGAGGCTCTCCTATTGTGGTGGAAATAACACATTAACATTAAAGTTTTAGCTCTGTTACACTGTCACATTCAAAAGGAGAAAATGTTTTTCATTAAATGGTAAAATGTCTGGTTCTAAACATTTGATTTTTGCTATATTCTATTGTGAATAAAATATGGATTAATGAGATTTGAAACCTTTGCATTTTTCTAATATGCATTTTACATACCTTACCTTACTTTTGGAATTGGAGTTGTGACAAGGTATAAAGCTTCCCAATTCATTGCTCAAACTAACACAAGCTTACAAACAAAACTTATCAGTTGTTTGAATGCACAGTATAATATTTCAATCAAAACAAAGACCAACAGCTAAAAGTATGCAACATGGAAATAGCTGTTGCTGTCCTCCATCAGAGGTCCAGTCAGATGTATTGCACCACTTTTAGCAGATATCTGCTGTCTCATCTGCTACTGTATTTCCTAGTTTCATTTTAACATTTGCACCCATGTGAAGTCTAAATTACATCCATATCCCTCAAAACATGGAGTTTTTCTCTGGTTACTTCCTCTGTATTATGTTCAACCTTCCAATTTTACAGTTTGTCATAAATCACTTTGCAGCTTCTGTGCATGTAAGCCACAAAATGCTCCAAAACTTCTGGTCTGATTTAACAATGCAATCAGAATTTATTCATGTCTACGCGATGCGACTAGGATCTTAATTTGATTATTCTCTGCAACTGAGCTGCTGTTCCTTCATTTCACAATGGAAGAGACTGCAGTCAAGTTTGTTAGAAAATCTAGTTGGCCAAATTAGGGTGTGCCTGTTTGCTTTCATTATTATACTGTTGTATTTGAGAAAGGACTTCCATCTGTACCTGCAGAAAATGAAAGCATGAGATTGCTAGACATTCTTTTTTTTTATAGGTACTTTCTTGCAAAAAAGTTGTTTAAAGGGTCTGAAAGCATTCTGAATATGGTGACAAAAGTGGTGAGGTACCAATCAGTGTAACCCAACAAGCCCTTATTCTGCTGATGATCATGTATTGATTTTTTTTTGCCTTTGTGTTGTCTGTGTGTGTGCGCGGGTGTTTATGTGTGATGGAGAGAGAGACTGAATAGATGAGTTGTGTGCAGCTGTAGTAAGAGTGAAAAATTACAAAATAAATATGAGAATGGATTTCCAAATACATGGGGGCTTTTAAAACTGTTAAATTTGTATGGGAAATACATATATATGTATGTGTTTATCTATGCATGAAAGTGTGGCTGTGCTATAATGCTAATGTTGCTGAACCAGTGCTGGGCAATCATGATTGTGTTTAGTGATCACAATAAATTTCATGTTGATTACGGTGATCAGCTGTGAGCCTGTTTACTCAATCAAACATGGCAGAAATGTGTGCAACAACAGCCAATCAAACGGCCCTTACATATTCACTTTTGTTTTTAGGAACACGATCATGTCAGTTGTACGGGTGTACATGGACATAGAAGAAGAAACTTTTGCACACATGCATCTTTATTCTTATTCAGTTGCTCTAAATAATTTAACAATGCTGAATTGGGGAGATAGAGAAATAGGAAAACTTATTAGTTTTTGAGCAGAAGATGAAATTAGAACAACTGGCGAAACAGTTGAATGAATGCAGCTTGAAATGCAGGACAGGACTTCGCTCCAGAAATGAACAGTGGTCATAGTTAAAACCCACTTACAAATGAAACATTAGCTGGTGAGGATGAGCTGGACACTTCCAGGTGGTAAGAAAGATATGGACACTTGCAGCTGGTGAGGAAGACCCAGACAGTTCTAGCTTATAAAAAAAGACCGGACACTTCCAGGTAGAGAAGCCTCAGTTTTTTTTTGTTTTTTTAAAAAAATTATTTACTGTACTGATGCTGTACATGGAGCTGAATCTGTCTAGTTACACTATTCAAACCTTCCCGCTCAACTTCTTCACATCAGCGTGCCACACACACACACACACACACACACACACACATACCCTCACGCTCTCCTCCACATTACTCTCACACTTCCACACACAGAGCTCTGCCTGTTAAAAGGACCATGACACTGTTATAGCAATATAAAGAAAGATGCCTGCATAATCTCATCTGTATAATTTTTTTTTTCTGTTACAATGAATCCGAGGAACGTGACATGCACACAACTTCGAGTCACACTTGGTTTCTGGAATGCTTGTTTTGTGTATGTAAGGACATACGTTTGTGGGATATTTCTGTCTTTTTTGGGCCAGTATAAAAAGGCCAGTGTAGTAAAATTGATGGCCCTCTTTTGTGCTACGGACCAACAGTAAGCACCTGAAGTTGACCTTTTATTCTATAGTTTTTATATTCATCTAATTTAATTTGCTTTATTTACTTTGTACATTGATGAAATATTGAACTAATCTATGGTTTCTGTAGGTTTCAGACAGATGCTTAAAACTGGTAGTATTTAAAAAAGAACAATAGAAACAGATCACAAAATATAAAAAATATCTTGATTTTTTTTCATATCATCCTGCCCTATGCTTAACCTCTGGTTTAAATGCCAGTTAAAAGCAACTTAGATGGGTTCTTTTATATTTAGGTTAGTGTATATTTAGGTTAGTGTTACATTTCTGAAAGCTCATAACAAAAAACATTGAAGCAAACATAATTTGTCTATTTATTTTGACAATTGTCATAATAGCCCATAATAGCCATCTTGGCATTTAAGAGACTCTTGCAGTATTCTAATGTGACTTTTCCAACATGAGAGAGAGAGAGAGAAAAATAGTATAGCAAAATAACCAAAAAGTGATCTGTGACAAATTAATGTTGCTTAAATTGAAGTTGGTTGAGTGAGGTTTGCTATGTTTCTCATATTCTTGAGGAGGGTACTTCTTAAAAATCATATTAATACATCAAATTTATATAGCACTTTCATGACACTCAAAGATGTGTAACAACACTTTGAAAGAAATAAGAATGAGTTAGAATACTGCTCCTACAATAAGATAACTGTTAGAGACTATGGGATTACTAGTTTAAACAGGTGGGAATGGGGGTCCTTAACTTATTATTCTAATGTGCATTTTTCTTTTTTCTTTTCTCTTTTTTTTTGTTTGAACACCCTTGTAAAGGGTAAGGGGGGTAACATTTTAATTAAATTTACTTTGAGGGAATAATAAAGTATTTTTGAATTTGAATGCCCTTAGGTAATGGTTTCTACAATGTCAATACTTTTGAAGCTCCTATCAGGTATATCAAAGGTTTTAGATCCTTAAGATTTTTTTAGCAACTCTTTAGGAATGAGAAAAGCACTTGTTGAAAAGCAGCCTTTTGAAAAAAAAATAGAATTACTTTGTGTGATTACTTTCTTCTCCTCTCCACTTGAAGCAGATAGAAGTAGACCTCATATTGGTGCATTACTGTAATGACTGCTCCACATTTTGCTGCTGCAGCTCACCAATCAACCACCAATCTGTTCAGTGAGTCACACAACAAACAAGGAGCTACAGGACTGCCTACAGCAACGTAAATGTGAGTAAGGGAATCAAATGGAGGGGCTTTGTCGCTTGTAAAATAATGCAAATAATGATAAATGAAAATTATATTAACATAAAGCACATCACTGTGTCATGACTGCCCCTCAGCCTCTGTATTACTACAAATATTATCACATTCCATGTATACATATCATGCCACTTCAGAGCAAATTTTGTGTGGGGTTTTTTTAACGTGCATTTAAACCTTTTTGCTCTTCTTTTTCCATTATTACAGTGATGTGCAGAGTAGGTGTGTTCGAATAAGAGTACTAGCCAAAGGATCTTCCTGCAGTATGTAGCATGTGACATTCAAGATGAAAAAGTATGATTTGCCACAAGACGCAGCTTCAGTGTGACACGGTTCAGAACATGCATTAAAACATATCTTAGGAAATTCAATCAGAAGTGGCCAACAATAATTGAAGACCTCAACACATTCCAGGATGGATTTAGAAATTATCACTCAGGGAGTACCTGTAGGTGCTCTGAACTTTTCCAACATACTCTCATTAGAAATGCATCCACAGACAGATTCAGGTATCATGAGTTTAGGCAATGACTCATTTGGTTTTGTGAGCGCAAGACTGCAAGAAAACGCCATTTTATTGTTTAAACCCTGATCTGGCAGATCTTTTTTAACCTTTTGGCTCATTCTTTCTGTGTGTGTGTGTGTGTTTCTGTAAATTACACTTCAGTTGTTTCCGTCCATTTTCTTTGGTGATTGAAAATAATAATATATTTGCTAGCAAAAAATTGACATGAATAAAAATTTTCATTTACAGCGTGGTACAAAAGTACAAAATAATAATAAAAAATTGGTCTCTGAACTAGTGTTCACATCCCTCATAACTCCCCATAGGACAGTGATTTTTTTTTTTTGTATTTTACCAGTTAAAAATATAATAATCCACAAATCTTTGCATAACTAACACAATGGTTCTTAAAGTGACAACAATACTTTGGTGGTTAACAACTAGCTGTCATCACTTTCACTTAATACTTTAATTTTTTTTGTAGGCTTGACATGTGGGCTGTGAATAAAGAGCTAAGCGAGCATAATCACTATTTTAAAATTTAAATTACTTGACTGAGAATTTAAGCATCAACATGTTGTCTAAATTGAGGAGACCGCATGGGAGCTAGTTCAGGCAGACATCTTAAGCGAGTGTTTTATGCTTGTTTTCTTCTGCATGACTTATTCCAAGTACAATATTTCATCTTGTTTATAGACCTCCTTAAGGAGCAACAGGTACTCCTCTTTCACATGCTTTTTCATGTTTCTTGACCACCAAACTAACTGCTTTTAAAATCCCACCCACTCGCCAGCTTTCCTCTGTCAGCTCCTATGTGTGTCTGATAAGTGGCAATTGATAGCTAAATGACTAAACTTACATAAATGCCACAGTCTTAACTCTTTCCACCACAGTGAAAAGTGTTGTTTTATACCTCCACTGTACTACAGAAAGTGTTGGGGCAGTATAGCTTCCACTGTCTGCCACTGAATGCCTCTGATCATGACATGTTGGCAGTCGAGTTCAAATATTAAAAAATTGAAGAAATTAAATATGACTAAACAGGGAATAACTTATTTATTATTTTTAGTGTTGAGGCAACAGATTATTATGTTTTTGCTTCAGACCCTTTCCATGTCTTCCTGCTCTCTTTTTGACACTTCAGTTTTTGATTTATGTGTTTGTTTTCTTTTTTTTTCTTTCTTTTTTTTAATTAAGAGGATCTTCTTGATATTCAGTGTGTCCTGAAATGAGTGACACCTGGCACCTGGTCCTAAAATTGCTGCAGCTAAGCCAGCAATGTCACTCATCTCTCAGATCCGTGGCATTCATTGGCACATCATTCATAACCTTGATGCTGACAGTGTCAGGACTGTCTCCTTTTTTTCACTTTCATTTTTAATTGACGTATCAGCCAGACAAGCAGGACAGTCGACTGACTGACTCCTGAAGCCAGCTGAATTGCCTCTTTATAAAATATGTTGACCCAAACGCTCAATTACACAGAAAAGTCAGTTCATGCACTTCCCGAGTTGGTGCCCTCCTTTGGCTTTCTCCATTTATTTTACTTACGTTGAAAAGATTGTAGATGCTTTTGAAAAGTTTCATTGATACTAGAATTACACTGTCTGTGTGAGATTTCTCAGAACTTTTTATTGAATAAAAGGAATGTACAACAGAGGGAAACACATACATATTGCTCCAGAGGAAAGAGAAGATGCTGACAAGGTATTACTGCTCTCTTCTTATTCACTGAAGTCAACAATGACTAGATCAGTCTTTTAAAGAAGTCGATGAGCTGAAATGAGTGCAGTTCGATGATAATAAACACTGATTCATACATACAGAGTGTTAGGGATTCAGGGTCAACTGCAGGTCATTCTCTGAGCTGTCGTTGTGCTGTACATTATCCAAGAGGTTGATATAAATCGATTGTTAATCTTCCTGACCCTGAAGCACCAGACTCACTGTTTTTATATCATTTATAGATATTAAACGCCTGAGTTTGAGGACTTTAGTCTGATCAGAGGCACTTTTTCCATGTTAAATCACGTGCTGTACTTTCACACATTACCTTTTTTGTTCTATTGATTTTCTTTACGTCTCCACCTCTTCAGGGTAAAATGTCTGCTTCCAGTGTCCTCCAGGCCTTTTTGGTCAAGTAAATAGATTTTAAAAAGAAAAAAGAATAGACAAAAGTATCACCTTTCTATTCTGTGAACTGATCATGGGAATTGCTTCCCAAAAGTGTGATACAAATATAGAGTTCACACTAAAAACTCTATATTAGTTTTTTTGTTAGTTTTTTTTTCCTTCCATTTTTGGCTTTATTTCTTTAGACTATCTACACCTGACAACTGGTTTCACAACTCATCAGAAAATGCTGATGCAGAGAATCAGATTTTGTATTTTTATAAAGAGCTCACACCTTTGCCTGATCACTATCACCCTAACTGAACTGAATTTATGTCATTTATTCATTCTCTGCAATAACTGGACTATTTGATTTAAACTAGTTTTACTTCATTATGTGCTTTACATTGCTCGCCTATCAGGTCTCACATTGCTCATTTCCAGCCGCTGGTTCATATGTGGACGTTGACAGCATCCTCAGTGCTGCTGTGCGTTTTCTTTGAATGAGGTGGAGCCGCTGCGCTCCAGCGGGACGCCTTTCCTGTCCTTCCATTGTCTTTTGTAAAGTATACGTCTATCGTTCTCACATATATCTCCTTCAGCAAACCTCCTTTCTCCTCTGGAAGCATTTGAAGACCCCAGTTTTAGTGCACTGTATCACAATGAGTCATAATACTGTGAGTTGTTTCAGTTTTATATTGGATAGCATTTAACCATGTGCTTTTGTGTGACAAATCAGAAATAACTTTAAAACCTTATTCCAGAGATTAAGCTTGCCAATACCTCTCAGCCCTTTCCTATGAGTGCTTCTGAGCACCTTTAAGAGGGGCACATGTTTGTGAATTTTACCTTAATAAAAAATAAGAATGTCACATGTTTGAAGCCAAATGTACAAATTTGCAGCATTTAAACTGGGACTACACAAGGATGAAAAAATATATATATATTTTTTTAACTGTAACCACCCACCATTTTTCTTAGTTTCATATATCCTTTCGTTTAAAAAAAGGGGAAAAAACAGAACAGAAGCACATTTACGTCAAACGATCAGAAGCGTACAGATTAGCCTCACTATTTCAGTTGCCGTAAAACTGAGTCATATGTAGAGGCGGGTAACTCCATGGATTCAGATAAGTCTGACGCTGCGGATTCAGCAGGAATGTGTGTGTCCATTCCAAAGAGGCTGAATGTAAAGCTGTCAGTCACTTTGTGTATGTCGTTACGCAGATTTAAAGTTGTATGTAAATCAATACCTCATGAAAGGGATTTGTCATTCCCATCTTCCTTGGATGTGAAGAACAGAGTTGTTATTAAACTATGAGTCAATTCTTTAGAGTCTGAGACTTTCGACTCCTGGGTCAGCCCACAGATGACCCAGATCAGCAAGGATTTGATGTTCGGTTTCTCTACTACATCAGATTGCCAGCACTGAGGCTACACCCTAACTTCCCCAGTTTTATTTTAAATTGTGATTTTATAGTAAAGCTGATCTTCATCAACTTCAACTCTGTGTTGGAGATCTCCATCCGCACTATATAAATGCTGTTTACACTGTCTAGGGCTCATTAAAATCATAAAATTCTGTATAAGAGTAAGTCATCTTACAAATAATTTTAATTACAGTTTAATATCTTTTCTGTTCTTTTTCAGTGCTACTACATCTTTTCTCATAGTTGCACCTTTGAATGCTATATTTTTATGAAATTCTAAGTACGTTAGCTTCCACAATGGGGCTGTACATTTTTATTCGGCTTTAAAACAAAATGTTCCTACAGTGATACAGTGGTATTTGTCACGCCAGGAATGAACAGAGGACTCAATCGCAGGAATTCAAAAAATGCAAAAAGGTTTAATAACAAAAGAAT